>JARQOD010001627.1:0-38353 GCA_033576555.1 Oophaga sylvatica
GATGTGCTGTGATGGCTTTATACGCTGTGGTAAGATATAAGCTGGCGTGATTGTTTATACGCTGTGGTAGATATAAGCTGTGCTGTGATTGGCTTATACCGCTGTGGTAAGATATACTGGCGTGATTGTGTTATACGCTGGTAAGATATAAGCTGTCGTGATTGGTTTATACGCTGTGTAGATAAGCGGCGGATGCTATTATACGCGTGGTAAGATATAAGCTGGCTGTGATGGCTTTTACCGCTGGTAGATCTGGCTGTGATGGCTTTATACGCTGGGTAAGATATAAGCTGCGTGATTGGCTGTTATACGCTGTGGTAAATATAAGCTGGCGTGATGGTTTATACCGCTGTGGTAAATATAAGCTGTGCTGTGATTGGTTTATACGCTGGTAAGATATAACTGGCTGTATTGGCTTTATACGCTGTGTAAGATATAAGCTGTCAGTGATTGGCTTTATACGCTGGGTAGATATAGCTGGCTGTGATTGGTGTTATACGCTGTGGTAAATATAAGCTGTGCGTGATTGGTATTTACGCTGTGTAAGAATAAGCTGGCTGTGATTGGCTTTTACGCTGTGGTAAGATATAAGCTGTGCGTGATTGGCTTATACCGCTGTGGTAAGATATAAGCGGCGTGATGGCTTTATACGCTGTGTAAGATTAAGCTGTGCTGTGATTGCTTTATACGCTGGGTAAGATATAAGCTGTGCTGTGATTGGCTTTATACGCTGTGTAAGATATAAGCTGTGCGTGATTGGTTATACGCTGTGGTAAGATATACTGGCTTGATTGGCTTTATACGTGGTAATATAGCTGTGCTGTGATTGGCTTTATACGCTGTGGTAAGATAAAGCTGCGTGATTGGCTTTATACGCTGTGAGTATAGCTGGTGTGAGCTTTATACCTGTGTAAATAACTGGCTGTGATTGCTGTTACGCGGTAAATATAAGGGTTATGTATCCGGAAGATAACTGGCTGTGATGGCTTTATACCGCTGGGTAAGAATACTGGCGTATTGATATTATACCGATGGTAGATATAAGCTGGCGTGATTGGCTATTATACGCTGTGTAATATAAGCTGGCTGTGATGGCTTTATACGCTGGTAAGATTAGTGGCTGTGATTGGCTTTATACCGCTGTGGTAAGATATAAGCTGTGCGTGATTGGTTTATACCGCTGGTAAGATATAAGCTGTGCGTGATTGGCTTATACCGCTGGGTAAGATATAGCTGGCGTGATTGCTTTATACCGCTGTGGTAGATATAAGCTGGCGTGATTGGCTTTATACCGCTGGTAAGATATAGCTGGCTGTGATTGGCTTTATACCGCTGGTAAGATATAACTGTGCGTGATTGGCTTATACGCTGTGGTAGATATAAGCTGTGCTGTGATTGGTTTATACCGCTGTGGTAAGATATAAGCTGTGCGTGATTGGTTTATACCGCTGTGTAAGATATAGCTGGCTGTGATGGCTTTATACGCTGGTAAGATATAAGCTGTGCTGTGATTGGCTTTATACGCGTGTAGATATAAGCTGGCTGTATTGGTGTTATACCGCTGTGGTAAATAAAGCTGGCTGTGATTGGCTGTTAACGCTGTGGTAGATATAACTGCGTGATTGGCTTTATACCGCTGTGTAAGATATACTGGCGTGATGGCTTTATACCGCTGTGGTAAGATATAAGCTGGCGGATTGGCTTTATACGCTGTGGTAAGATATAACTGGCGTGTGGTGTTATACGCTGTGGTAAGAATAAGCTGTGCTGTGATGGTGTATACCGCTGGTAAGTATATGTGCGTGATTGGCTTTTACCGTGGTAAGATATAAGCTGTGCGTGATTGGCTTTAACCGCTGGTAAGATATAAGCTGTGCTGTGATGGCTTTATACGCTGGTAAGATATAGCTGTGCTGTGATTGGCTTTATACCGCTGGTAAGATATAAGCTGGCTGTGATTGCTTTATACCGCTGTGGTAAGATATAAGCTGTGCTGTGATTGGCTATTATACCGCTGTGGTAAGATATAAGCTGGCTGTGATGTGTTATACCGCTGGTAAGATATAAGCTGTGCTGTGATTGGTTTATACCGGGTAAGATATAAGCTGTGCGTGATTGGTATTATACCGCTGTGTAAGATTAAGCTGTGCGTGATTGGCTATTATACGCTGTGTAAGATATAAGCTGTGCGTGATTGGCTTTATACCGCTGTGGTAAGATATAAGCTGGCTGTATTGCTGTTATACCGCTGTGGTAAATATAAGCTGGCTTGATTGGCTTTATACCGCTGTGGTAAGATATAAGCTGTGCTGTGATTGTTTACCGCTGTGGTAAGATATAAGCTGCGCTGTGATGGTGTTACGCTGGGTAAGATTAAGCTGGCGTGATTGTTTACGCTGTGGTAAGAAAAGCTCGCTGTGATTGGCTGTTTACGTGTGGTAAGATATAAGCTGGCTGTGATTGGCTTTATACCGCTGGTAAGAATAAGCTGTGCTGTGATGTGTTATACCGCTGTGTAGATATAGCTGTGCTGTGATGGCTTTTACCGCTGGGTAAGTATAAGTGGCGTGATTGTATTATACGCTGTGGTAAGATATAAGCTGTGCGTGATGGTTTATACGCTGGTAAGATATAGTGGCTGATTGGCTTTATCCGCTGGTAGATATAGTGCGTGATTGGTTTATACGCTGGGTAAGATATACTGTGCTGTGATTGGCTTATACCGCTGGGTAAGATATAAGCTGTGCGTGATTGCTTTATACGCTGGGTAAGATATAAGCTGGCTGTGTTGCTTTTACCGCTGTGGTAGATATAAGCTGGCTGTGATTGTGTTATACGCTGTGGTAAGATATAAGCTGTGCTGTGATTGGTGTTATACCGCTGGTAAGATATAAGTGTGCTGTGATTGGCTTTATACGCTGTGTAAGATATAGCTTGCGTGATTGGTTTATACCGCTGGGTAGATATAAGCTGTGCTGTGATGGTATATACCGCTGTGGTAAATATAGCTGTGCTGTGTGGTTTATACCGCTGGTAAGATAAGCTGCTGTGATTGGCTTTAACGCTGTGGTAAGTATAAGCTGTGCTGTGATTGGCTTTATACGCTGGTAATATAAGCTGTGCTGTGATTGGCTGTTATACCGCTGTGGTAAGATATAAGCTGTGCTGTGATTGGCTGTTATACCGCTGTGGTAAGATATAAGCTGTGCTGTGATTGGCTATTATACCGCTGTGGTAAGATATAAGCTGTGCTGTGATTGGCTGTTATACCGCTGAGGTAAGATATAAGCTGTGCTGTGATTGGCTATTATACCGCTGTGGTAAGATATAAGCTGTGCTGTGATTGGCTATTATACCGCTGTGGTAAGATATAAGCTGTGCAGTGATTGGCTTTATACCGCTGTGGTAAGATATAAGCTGTGCTGTGATTGGCTTTATACCGCTGTGGTAAGATATAAGCTGCGCTGTGATTGGCTGTTATACCGCTGTGGTAAGATATAAGCTGTGCTGTGATTGGCTTTATACCGCTTGGTAAGATATAAGCTCTGCTGTGATTGGCTGATTATACCGCTGTGGTAAGATATAAGCGTGCGCTGTGATTGGCTGTTATACCGCTGTGGTAAGATATAAGCTGTGCTGTGATTGGCTGTTATACCGCTGTGGTAAGATATAAGCTGTGCTGTGATTGGCTGTTATACCGCTGTGGTAAGATATAAGCTGTGCAGTGATTGGCTATTATACCGCTGTGGTAAGATATAAGCTGTGCAGTGATTGGACTGTTATACTGCTGTGGTAAGATATAAGCTGTGCTGTGATTGGCTGTTATACCGCTGTGTAAGATATAAGCTGTGCAGTGATTGGCTGTTATATACCGCGTGAGTAAGATATAAGCTGTGCTGTGATTGGCTTTATACCGCTGTGGTAAGATATAAGCTGTGCGTGATTGGCTAGTTATACCGCTGGTAAGATATAAGCTGTGCTGTGATTGGCTATTATACCGCTGTGGTAAGATATAAGCTGCGCTGTGATTGGCTGTTATACCGCTGTGGTAAGATATAAGCTGCGCTGTGATTGGATGTTATACCGCTGTGGTAAGATATAAGCTGTGCTGTGATTGGCTGTTATACGCTGTGGTAAGATATAAGCTGTGCTGTGATTGGACTGTTATACCGCTGTGGTAAGATATAAGCTGTGCTGTGATTGGTGTTATACCGCTGAGTAAGATATAAGCTGTGCGTGATTGGCTTATATACCGCTGTGGTAAGATATAAGCTGCGCTGTGATTGGCTGTTATACCGCTGTGGTAAGATATAAGCTGGCTGTGATTGGCTGTTATACCGCTGTGGTAAGATATAAGCTGCGCTGTGATTGGATTTATACCGCTGTGGTAAGATATAAGCTGGCTGTGATTGGCTGTTATACCGCTGTGGTAAGATATAACTGCGCTGTGATTGGATGTTATACCGCTGTGTAAGATATAAGCTGTGCTGTGATATGGCTAGTTATACCGCTGTGGTAAGATATAAGCTGTGCTGTGATTGGCTTTATACGCTGTGGTAAGATATAAGCTGCGCTGTGATTGGCTATTATACCGCTGGGTAAGATATAAGCTG
The DNA here is from genome assembly GCA_033576555.1 of Oophaga sylvatica. Taxonomy (NCBI): domain Eukaryota; kingdom Metazoa; phylum Chordata; class Amphibia; order Anura; family Dendrobatidae; genus Oophaga; species Oophaga sylvatica. The sequence goes on from JARQOD010001627.1 coordinate 4,614, forward strand.
TGCTGTGATTGGCTGTTATACCGCTGAGTAAGATATAAGCTGTGCATGTGATTGGCTATTATACCGCTGTGGTAAGATATAAGCTGCGCTGTGATTGGCTGTTATACGCTGTGGTAAGATATAAGCTGTGCTGTGATTGGCTATTATACCGCTGTGGTAAGATATAAGCTGTGCAGTGATTGGCTATTATACCGCTGTGGTAAGATATAAGCTGTGCGTGATTGGCTGTTATACCGCTGTGGTAAGATATAGCTGCGCTGTGATTGGCTGTTATACCGCTGTGGTAAGATATAAGCTGTGCAGTGATTGGCTGTTATACCGCTGTGGTAAGATATAAGCTGCGCTGTGATTGGCTGTTATACCGCTGAGTAAGATATGAGCTGTGCTGTGATTGGCTGTTATACCGCTGAGTAAGATATGAGCTGTGCTGTGATTGGCTGTTATACCGCTGTGGTAAGATATAAGCTGTGCTGTGATTGGCTGTTATACCGCTGAGTAAGATATAAGCTGCGCTGTGATTGGCTGTTATACCGCTGTGGTAAGATATAAGCTGTGCAGTGATTGGCTGTTATACCGCTGAGTAAGATATGAGCTGTGCAGTAATTGGCTATTATACCGCTGAGTAAGATATGAGCTGTGCAGTGATTGGCTGTTATACCGCTGTGGTAAGATATAAGCTGTGCAGTGATTGGCTGTTATACCGCTGTGGTAAGATATAAGCTGTGCTGTGATTGGCTGTTATACCGCTGAGTAAGATATAAGCTGGGCTGTGATTGGCTGTTATACCGCTGAGTAAGATATAAGCTGTGCAGTGATTGGCTGTTATACCGCTGTGGTAAGATATAAGCTGTGCTGTGATTGGCTGTTATACTGCTGAGTAAGATATAAGCTGGGCTGTGATTGGCTGTTATACCGCTGAGTAAGATATAAGCTGTGCAGTGATTGGCTGTTATACTGCTGTGGTAAGATATAAGCTGCGCTGTGATTGGCTGTTATACCGCTGTGGTAAGATATAAGCTGTGCTGTGATTGGATGTTATACCGCTGAGTAAGATATAAGCTGTGCTGTGATTGGATGTTATACCGCTGAGTAAGATATAAGCTGTGCAGTGATTGGCTGTTATACCGCTGTGGTAAGATATAAGCTGTGCTGTGATTGGCTGTTATACCGCTGAGTAAGATATGAGCTGTGCTGTGATTGGCTGTTATACCGCTGAGCAAGATATGAGCTGTGCTGTGATTGGCTGTTATACCGCTGAGTAAGATATGAACTGTGCAGTGATTGGCTGTTATACCGCTGTGGTAAGATATAAGCTGTGCAGTGATTGGCTGTTATACCGCTGTGGTAAGATATAAGCTGTGCTGTGATTGGCTGTTATACCGCTGAGTATGATATAAGCTGTGCTGTGATTGGCTGTTATACCGCTGTGGTAAGATATAAGCTGTGCTGTGATTGGCTATTATACCGCTGTGGTAAGATATAATGTTATGTTTCGGTAGCTGAGGAGTGCAGGTAAAAAAGGCAATACACCAGAGCAGTTGGAATCTATGAGATTGCAGTACCCTGACTAACCACCACAACTAGAGACAGCCGTGGAGCGTTCCTACGTTGGTCCTAGACGCCTCGTCACAGCCTGAGAAACTAACTACACCTAAAGATAGAAATAGGAAAGCTATCTGCCCCGGAGCAGAACCCCAAAGATAATAGAAAGCCCCCAAACATGTAATGGCGGTTAGACAAGAAGAAATACTGACACAGAAAGAAAATAGTATGAGCAAACGCTGGGGCCCAAACTATCTAAATAGAAAAGGATAGGAAGGGTACTTACTGCAATCCCAGAAAACCCTGAAAAGCACCAACTCTACTAATTTCAAAATCACCTGAGATAACACGACCTCTACCACCTAAATTAGTTCTCTGGTGTAACAAAATCAAAACAGCAGCCACTGAAAAAACTGAAAAAAGCAAAAGAACAAAACTCAGTGGCTGAACTAAACTGAGAGGGCAAAAGCCCCGGAGGGGACCCTGAAGGCCCCCAAAGAAGTGCAGGACAAAATGCAAAAATACAGCAAAAACACAAAAGAAGCAAAAGTCTTATCTGTAAGCAGGAGATGCAGACACGACACAGCAGGCTACAAGGGAAACTGGAATGAAGGATTCAGACCAGAACAATTGATCACCGGCAACCCTGATGGGAAAATGACTCCCTTATATAAGACTAGTCAGTAACACCTGATTCCCAGTCCTCACAATCCTCACTAGCACCGCTTGTAACCACCAGAGGGAGCCTCTGCTCAGAACTCATCTCAAACCCATTCACAACAGTACCCCCCCCTTGAGGAGGGGTCACCGAACCCTCATTTGAGCAACCAGGTCGGTCAGGATGAGTTCTATGATACGCACGGATAAGTCTCCTAGCATGGATGTCCGAAGCAAACACCCAAGAATTGTCTTCCTGACCATAACCTCTCCATTTAACCAAATACTGGTGTAATGTATGTAGTACAGTTCATATAGCGTCTTGTGCTTGGGTGCGATGAAAACACAGGAGTCACAGGTTTGATATAGAAAAGTCCTGTATTACTTCATACAAGTTGGCAGAAATAGTCACACAGTTTGCAGACACAGAAACAGGAGACACAGCAGGCCAGAGTAATCCAAGCTCAGCAATCACTCTCCAATACAGATTCAGGATCTTCTTCTCTGTTACCGTAAGTCCATGCAAACGTGGGTCTTTCAAAGAGCAGGGTTCAGAGTCCACAAGTGCTTCAGAGTTCCTCAGTAGGAATAGCTGGAGTACAAGGTCCAAGGCTTACAGGAGTCAAGTCACAGGTTCACTGCAGGCTAGATTCTGAAGCACTGATTGCTCAGCTGTGGCTGCTTAAGAAGCAAAAGGAGAGAATCAGGGCGGGAACATGCAAGCTGGAAACTCCATTTTGACTGAGGGCAAGATAGCTGCAGCAAGACAGAAAGTAAAATGGCTGACGAACAAACTGAGTTTCAGGAACATGTACACAGAACCTTACAACTGGAGTTTCCGTCTAGAAAAACGAGAATCCAATATTTTCTCAACCACATACTCCAGATTGCCCTCAACCAAAACAGGGTCAGGAGGCACAGCAGCAGGAACCACTGGCTCAACAAACCTCTTCAACAAGGACTTGTGGAACACGTTATGGATCTTAAATGTCCCTGGAAGAAGCAAACGAAAAGAAACAGGATTAAAATCTCATGATCTTATAAGGTCCAATGAACCTAGGCTTAAATTTAGGAGATGCTACTCTCATAGGAATATTCTTTGAGGACAACCAGACCAAGTCCCCCACTTTAAACCGAGGACCATCAGTCCTATGCCGGTTAGCAAACCGCTGGGCCCTCTCCTGAGAGAGGGACAACCTCTCCACTACCTGGTCCCAAATCTGTTGCATACGCTCCACAACAGAGTCAACACCTGGACAGACAGAAGCCTCCGTCTGTCCTGAAGAAAATCGAGGGTGAAACCCAGAATTACAGAAAAACGGAGACATCAAAGTGGCAGAGCTAGCCCTATTATTAAGAGCAAACTCAGCCAAAGGCAAAAAAGAGACCCAGTCATCCTGATCAGCAGACACAAAGCATCTTAGATAAGTCTCCAATGTCTGGTTTGTTCTCTCAGTTTGACCATTGGTCTGAGGATGAAATGCCGAGGAGAAAGACAATTGAACACCCAGTTTAGAACAAAAAGTCCTCCAAAATCTGGAAACAAACTGGACTCCTCTGTCAGACACAATGTTCTCAGGAATGCCGTGTAAACGAACCACGTGCTGAAGGAACAACGGCACCAATTCAGAGGAGGAAGGCAACTTAGGTAATGGCACAAGATGTATCATTTTGGAAAACCTATCACAAATTACCCAGATGGTGGTCATTCTCTGAGAAACAGGAAGATCGGAAATGAAATCCATAGAGATATGGGTCCATGGTCTCTTGGGCACAGGCAATGGCATCAACAAACCACTAGAGCGAGAGCAAGGCTTGGAGCGAGAGCAAGTCCCGCAGGACTGCACAAATTCCCTGACATCACGAGACAAGGTAGGCCACCAAAAGGACCGGCTAACCAAGTCTCTGGTACCAAAAATTCCGGGATGCCCAGCCAATGCGGAACAATGAATCTCAGACATCACACTCTTTTTCCATTGGTCCGGGACAAACAATTTTCCAACAGGGCAGCGCTCGGGCCTATCCTCCTGACACCCCTCTAGAGCAAGTCTCAAATTGGGCGAGATGGCGGAAAGAACTACACCCTCTTTCAAAATAACAGAAGGATCAGATAACTCAGGAGAGTCCGCAAGGAAACTCCTCGAGAGGGCATCCGCCTTAACATTCTTAGTGCCAGGAAGAAAGGAAACCACAAAATTAAAACGTGTGAAAAACAAGGCCCACCTGGCCTGTCTAGGATTGAGTCGCTTGGCAGATTCCAGATAGATCAGATTCTTATGGTCCGTAAGGACCACCACCTGATGTTTGGCTCCCTCCAGCCAATGTCTCCACTCTTCAAAAGCCCACTTCATGGCCAATAACTCCCGATTACCTACGTCATAATTACGTTCAGTAGGAGAAAATTTTCGAGAGAAAAAGGCACAAGGGTTACTTTTAGAGGTCTCTGGATCTTTTTGGGACAAAACGGCACCTGCCCCAATTTCAGAGGCATCAACCTCCACCTGAAATGGCAGAGAAACATCAGGCTGCCGTAGAACAGGAGCAGAAGTGAATCTCTGCTTAAGTTCCTGAAATGCAGAGACTGCCTCAGGAGGCCAATTCACCACATCAGAACCCTTTCTGGTCAAATCAGTTAATGGTTTAACAATAACCGAGAAATTACCAATAAATTTACGATAAAAATTGGCAAAACCCAAAAATCTCTGAAGAGCCTTTAATGAAGTAGGTTGGACCCAATCACAGATGGCCTGAACCTTGACCGGGTCCATTTCAATAACAGATGGGACAAAATGAATCCCAGAAATGAGATCCTCTGTACGCCAAAAAGACACTTTGATCCCTTCACATACAGAGCATTCTCTCTCAAAATCTGGAATACAGTTCGAACATGTTTCACATGAGAGTCCCAGTCATTAGAAAAAATCAAGATATCATCCAAATAAACAATCAGAAATTTGTCCACAAAATCCCTGAAAATGTCATTCATGAAGGACTGGAAGACGGAAGGAGCATTAGTGAGCCCAAAGGGCATCACTAGGTACTCAAAATGCCCTTCAGGGGTATTGAATGCCGTCTTCCATTCATCCCCGTGCTTAATGCGAATAAGGTTATACGCCCCCCTGAGGTCAAGCTTGATAAACCAAGTAGCGTTTTTCACCCTGGAAAACAGGTCAGAAATCAAGGGTAACGGGTATTGATATTTCACAGTAATATTGTTCAAGAGACGATAATCAATACACGGCCTTAATGAACCATCTTTTTTGGCCACAAAGAAAAAACCGGCACCTAAGGGTGAAGAGGATGGTCTGATATGACCCTTCTCCAATGATTCCTTGATATAAGACCGCATAGCGTCATGTTCAGGTACAGACAAGTTAAAAAGGCGACCTTTAGGGAATTTACTACCCGCACTAATTCAATAGCGCAGTCATAGCTCCTATGGGGAGGCAAGGATGCAGATTTACTTTCGCTAAACACATCAGAAAAATCAATCAAAAAGTCAGGAACATCCTGAGCCTGGGGGGAGGCAGAAAAAACAGGAGTGTTGGTATTAACACATTGGCAGCCCCAACTGGTTACAGACACAGATTTCCAATCCAAAACAGGATTATGAGACTGTAACCAAGGGAAACCCAGCACGATAATGTCATGCAGATTATACAGAACCAAAAATTTGCAGCACTCCTGGTGATCAGGTTCAACCCTCATTATCACCTGAGTAGAAAACTGGGGTTTATTCTCAGCCAAAGGGGTAGAATCGATCCACAGTAAAGGAATAGACTTCTGTAGGGGTATCAAGGGAAACCCACAATGTTTAGCAAAATCATAATCCATCAGGTTAATAGCTGCTCCAGAATCAACGAAAGCCTGAGCAGAAAATGAGGACAGAGAGCATATCAGAGTGACAGTTAATAAAAACTTAGTCTGAACACTACCCAAGACAACTGAGCGTGCAAAACGTCTTCCCCGCTTAGGGCAGACTGAAATAGCATGAGAGGCATCACCACAGTAGAAACATAACCCATTGCGCTTTCGAAACTCATGACGCTGTGCCCCAGACACCACTCTATCACACTGCATGGGTTCAGAAGCTGGTTCACAAGGCAACACCATTCCACGCATACTTCTCCGCTCACGCAAACGTCTGTCAATTTGAATCGCTAATGACATAGAATCATTGAGACCAGAGGGGACAGGGAATCCCACCATAACATCCTTTACATTATCTGACAGACCCTTCCGGAAAAGGGCCGCCAAAGCGTCGTCATTCCATTTGGTCAGGACTGCCCACCTACGGAATCTCTGACAGTATAACTCAGCGTCATCAAGCCCCTGATTTAATGCCAACAAGGCTTTTTCAGCTTGATCAGTGACATTAGGCTCATCGTACAATAACCCCAGAGCCTGAAAAAATGCATCAACATCACTCAAAACAGGATCCCCAGGTGTGAGGGAAAAAGCCCAATCCTGAGGATCGCCGCGCAGGAGAGAGATGATAATTTGAACCTGCTGCGCTGCGTTCCCTGAGGACTTAGATTTTAAGGCAAAAAACAATTTACAATTATTTTTGAAATTCTGAAACTTAGCTCGATCCCCTAAAAACAAATCTGGCATGGGGATCCTAGGTTCCACAACAGGCAACCTAGCAAGATATGCAGCAATACTCCGAACCTCAGTGGCAAGCTGATCCACACGGCCAGACAACTGTGCAAACTCCATTGAGAGAAAAGATCCTCCCCAGCACCCAGAGATACAGAGGAAAAAAAAAAAAAATGCAACAAACAGAAAAATATCTCTGACAACTCTGACAACCTTTTTTCTTTCACAATATTTTTTCCCTTCTGTGAGTACCATACAATTTCAATTTTTTGGGCCGGTGATACTGTTATGTTTCGGTAGCTGAGGAGTGCAGGCAAAAAAGGAAATACACCAGAGCAGTTGGAATCTATGAGATTGCAGTACCCTGACTAACCACCACAACTAGAGGCAGCCGTGGAGCGTTCCTACGTTGGTCCTAGACGCCTCGTCACAGCCTGAGAAACTAACTACACCTAAAGATAGAAATAGGAAAGCTATCTGCCCCGGAGCAGAACCCCAAAGATAATAGAAAGCCCCCAAACATGTAATGGCGGTTAGACAAGAGGAAATACTGACACAGAAAGAAAATAGTATGAGCAAACGCTGGGGCCCAAACTATCTAAATAGAAAAGGACAGGAAGGGCACTTACTGCAATCTCAGAAAACCCTGAAAAGCACCAACTCTACTAATTTCAAAATCACCTGAGATCACACGACCTCTACCACCTAAATTAGTTCTCTGGTGTAACAAAATCAAAACAGCAGCCACTGAAAAAACTGGAAAAAGCAAAAGAACAAAACTCAGTGGCTGAACCAAACTGAGAGGGCAGAAGCCCCGGAGGGGACCCTGAAGACCCCCACAGAAGTGCAAGACAAAATGCAAAAATACAGCAAAAACACAAAAGAAGCAAAAGTCTTATCTGTAAGCAGGAGATGCAGACACGACACAGCAGGCTACAAGGGAAACTGGAAAGAAGGATTCAGACCAGAACAATTGATCACCGGCAACCCTGATGGGAAAATGACTCCCTTATATAAGACCAGTCAGTAACACCTGATTCCCAGTCCTCACAATCCTCACTAGTACCGCTTGGCTGTCATACTGCTGTGGTAAGATATAAGCTGGGCTGTGATTGGCTATTATACCGCTGAGTAAGATATAAGCTGTGCAGTGATTGGCTGTTATACGCTGTGGTAAGATATAAGCTGTGCTGTGATTGGATGTTATACCGCTGTGGTAAGATATAAGCTGGGCTGTGATTGGCTGTTATAGCGCTGTGGTAAGATATAAGCTGTGCTGTGATTGGCTATTATACCGCTAAGTAAGATATAAGCTGTGCAGTGATTGGCGTTTATACTGCTGTGGTAAGATATAAGCTGCGGTGTGATTGGCTGTTATACCGCTGTGGTAAGATATAAGCTGCGCTGTGATTGGCTGTTATACCGCTGTGGTAAGATATAAGCTGTGCTGTGATTGGATGTTATACCGCTGTGGTAAGGTATAAGCTGTGCTGTGATTGGCTGTTATACTGCTGTGGTAAGATATAAGCTGTGCAGTGATTGGCTGTAAGATATTCAGACCAGAACAATTGATCACCGGCAACCCTGATGGGAAAATGACTCCCTTATATAAGACCAGTCAGTAACACCTGATTCCCATTCCTCACAATCCTCACTAGTACCGCTTGGCTGTCATACTGCTGTGGTAAGATATAAGCTGGGCTGTGATTGATAACGCTGAGTATATAAGCGTGCTGTATGCTGTAAGTGTGTAAGATATAAGCTGTGCTGTGATTGGCTGTTATACCGCTGTGGTAAGATATAAGCTGTGCTGTGATTGGCTGTTATACCGCTGTGGTAAGATATAAGCTGTGCTGTGATTGGCTTTATACCGCTGTGGTAAGATATGAGCTGTGCGTGATTGGCTTTATACCGCTGTGGTAAGATATGAGCTGTGCTGTGATTGGTGTATACGTTGTTAAATAACGCTGATGCGTAAGAATATACAGTTAGGTCCATAAATATTTGGACAGAGACAACATTTATCTAATTTTGGTTCTAGACATTATCACAATGAATTTTGAACAAAACAAATCAGATGCAGTTGAAGTTCAGACTTTCAGCTTTCATTTGAGGGTATCCACATTAAAATTGGATGAAGGGTTTAGGAGTTTCAGCTCCTTAACATGTGCCACCCTGTTTTTAAAGGGACCAAAAGTAATTGGACAATTGACTCCAAGGCTATTTCATGGACAGGTGTGGGCAATCCCTTCATTATATCATTCTCAATTAAGCAGATAAAAGGGCTGGAGTTGATTTGAGGTGTGGTGTTTGCATTTGGAAGGTTTTGCTGTGAAGGAAACATGCGGTCAAAGGAGCTCTCCATGCAGGTGAAACAAGCCATCCTTAAGCTGCAAAAAACAGAAAAAACCCATCCGAGAAATTGCTACAACTTTAGGAGTGGCAAAATCTACAGTTTGGTACATCCTGAGAAAGAAAGAAAGCACTGGTGAACTCATCAATGCAAAAAGACCTGGGCGCCCACGGAAGACAACAGTGGTGGATGATCACAGAATACTCTCCATGGTGAAGAGAAACCCCTTCACAACAGCCAACCAAGTGAACAACACTGTCCAGGAGGTAGGCGTATCAATATCCAAATCTACCATAAAGAGAAGACTGCATGAAATTAAATACAGAGGGTTCACTGCACGGTGCAAGACACTCATAAGAATCAAGAATAAAAAGGCTAGGCTGGACTTTACTAAAAAACATCTAAAAAAGCCAGCACAGTTCTGGAAGAACATTCTTTGGACAGATGAAACCAAGATCAACCTCTACTAGAATGATGGAAAGAGAAAAGTATGGCGAAGGCGTGGTACAGCTCATGATCCAAAGCATACCACATCATCTGTAAAACATGGCGGAAGCAGTGTGATGGCTTGGGCATGCATGGCTGCCAGTGGCACTGGGTCACTAGTGTTTATTGATGATGGACACAGGACAGAAACAGCTGAATAATTCTGAGGTCTTCAGAGCCATACTGTGTGCTCAGATCCAGCCAAATGCAGCCAAACTGATTGGTCGTCGTTTCATGCTACAGATGGACAATGACCCAAAACATAAAGCCAAAGCAACCCAGGAGTTTATTAAAGCAAAGAAGTGGAATATTCTTGAATGGCCAAGTCAGTCACCTGATCTCAACCCAATTGAACAGCATTTCACTTGTTAAAGACTAAACTTCAGACAGAAAGGCCACAAACAAACAAAAAACTGAAAACCACCGCGGTGAAGGCCTGGAGAGCATCAAAAAGAAGGAAACACAGCGTCTGGTGATGTCCATGAGTTCAAGACTTCAGGCAGTCATTGCTAACAAAGGGTTTTCAACCAAGTACTAGAAATGAACATTTTATTTACAATTATTTAATCTGTCCAATTACTTTTGGTCCCTTTAAAAACAGGGTGGCACATGTTAAGGAGCTGAAACTCCTAAACCCTTCATCCAATGTTAATGTGGAGACCCTCAAATGAAAGCGGAAAGTCTGAACTTCAACTGCATCTGATTTGTTTTGTTTCAAATTCATTGTGGTAATGTCTAGAACCAAAATTAGATAAATGTTGTCTCTGTCCAAATATTATGGACCTAACTGTAAGCTGTGCTGTGATTGGCTGTTATACCGCTGTGGTAAGATATAAGCTGTGCTGTGATTGGATGTTATACCGCTGTGGTAAGATATAAGCTGTGCTTGTGATTGGCTGTTATACCGCTGAGTAAGATATAAGCTGTGCTGTGATTGGATGTTATACTGCTGTGGTAAGATATAAGCTGTGCTGTGATTGGATGTTATACCGCTGTGGTAAGATATAAGCTGTGCAGTGATTGGCTGTTATACCGCTGTGGTAAGATATAAGCTGTGCAGTGATTGGCTATTATACTGCTGTGGTAAGATATAAGCTGCGCTGTGATTGGCTGTTATACCACTGAGTAAGATATAAGCTGCGCTGTGATTGGATGTTATACCGCTGTGGTAAGATATAAGCTGCGTTGTGATTGGATGTTATACGCTGTGGTAAGATATAAGCTGCGCTGTGATTGGTTGTTATTTTCACGATCTCTACTCTGTTTCTGCCTTTTTGTTACTTTGTGTTGGGGCTCTCAGTCTGTGCTGCAATCACCTGTGTTCATTTTCCTTTATTAGTCTTCTTCTTAAGCATGCTAGCTCCTCCACTGAGGGTCACTTGTACACTTGCTGCTGCCTGTGTAAGGGTACATTTCCACGGACCGTAATGTGTGCGCTTTGGCCGGAGCAGAAACCCCGGTCCGCCAGTAGCCCCGGCGCCTTCTGTACGCGCGGTGATTCCGGATGTGCTCATTGAACGTCATCTGGGGTGATTCTCGCAATGCATCCCTGGGAACGGAAAGGCCGGCAGCGCCACGTGCACCGCTGGGGACTCCGGGGGCCGACAGAGGGTGAGTATATCCATATTTTTTATTTTATTTCTATTTTTACAGGAATATGGTACCAGGGCAGAGTCTCCTCTCCTCCAGACCCTGGGTACCATCCGCACATGAAGCGCTCACATGGTGGGCATAGCCACATGCATAAAGTGAGCGTTTCAATGCAATCCTATGGCGGCGGAATCACCGCGATTCCACCAAATTAATGAACATGCTGCGGATTTTACCGCAATGCGATTACACGCCGGAGAAATACGCAGCATGGGCACAGCAGTGCGGAATGCAATTAAAATTAAGGGGATGCGTTTTGTTAGTGTTTTTAAGCATTTACGCAGCAGAAAAACGCAGCAAAAATGCTTGAAAAACGCAATGTGGGCACACGGCCTAAAAACGCAATGTGGGCACACGGCCTAAAAACGCAATGTGGGCACACGGCCTAAAAACGCACTGTGGGCACACGGCCTTACTGCCCTCAGAATCTCTCTCCTCAGACCTCTATCATGACTTCTGAACCATCTGACGTATCTTTGAGCCTCCCTGCACCTGTTACAGCACTCCCTGACTAATTTTCAGGAGAAAAGGATCAGTTCAGAACTTTTAAAGAGAGTTGTAAATTATTGTTTACCTTGCGCCCCTGGTCATCAGGGAATGAGTCACAGCGGGTGGGAATTATAATGTCACTTTTGCGGGGGGTACTCAGACCTGGGCATTTTCCCTATCCTCTCTTGCTCCTGAATGTTTTTCGGTGGACGCCTTTTTTGACGCTTTAGGACAGATCTATGATGAACCTGACAGGGTCAAGGTGGCAGAGACAAGGATCACGAACCTGACACAGGGGAACCGCACAGCAGAAGACTATTGTACTGAGTTTCGTCTTCGTCTATCTCCTGTTATGTTTTGGACAATTTATCTGCTGGAATTGTGTTGGGGATTCCTTGGCTGTGTACGCATAATCCGATTATTGACTGGAATCGGAGAGATATTGTCAAATGGGGTCCTTACTGTATTGGAAAATGTCTTAAACCTGTGCATGTTTGCTCCTTTAGTCTTGACGGTCTTCTGGAATACCTGAAAGACTTCCGAAAAATATTTAGAGTTGAGAGTCCTCAGTGGTTGATACCTTTTAATGGCTAACTGAAAAGATGGTAACAAATTGCAAGCTTTCGAGACTACTCAGGTCTCTTCATCAGGCTAGACTAAAACAAAATCTGAAGAATCACATATTTATACACCACACAGCACAGAAATAATGCAATAGGTAAGACAAGTGACGTGAAGCAGAATAGTCATTATGGCAGAGGGATGAACATAAATATTGGAACAGTTCATAGATAAGGAGTGTGAAAGTTTTATTACCCTCTGATTGGGGTCTGGTAATGTCACACTCTTAATGCTGGAATGAACCTGTCACATGGTTTTATGGCCTATTACATCAATTAAGGAATTTACTCCAAATACCCTGTGAAAACATCACAAAACATTACCAGACCCCCAATCAGAGGGTAATAAAACTTTCTCTCCTTATCTATGAACTGTTCCAATATTTATGCTCATCCCTCTGCCATAATGACTATTCTGCTTCACATCACTTGTCTTATCTTTTGCATTATTTCTGTGCTGTGTGGTGTATAAATATGTGATTCTTCAGATTTTGTATTAGTCTTTGCCTGATGAAGAGACCTGAGTAGTCTCGAAAGCTTGCAATTTGTTACCATCTTTTCAGTTAGCCATTAAAAGGTATCAACCACTGAGGACTCTCAAGTCTAAATATTTTCCTATCTACTGGCTAACACGGTACGAAGATACACATCTTTACTGTATGAAAGACTTCCGAGATGTTTTTTCAGAAAAAGAGTCTGAGATATTACCTCCTCACTGGCCCTATGACTGTGCTATTAATCTCATTCCTAATGCCAGATTACCCAAGGTTCGCTTGTATAACTTGTCTGGCCCTGAGCGGTCAGACATGAAAGTTTATATTAACGAAAGTTTACGGAAAGGTCATATTCGCCCTTCCTTGTCACCGGTAGCTGCCGGATTCTTTTTTGTTAAAAAGAAAGATGGAGGTCTCCGTCCCTGCCTCGATTTCCGAGAATTAATCAAGATAACGGTAAAAAATACTTATCTGCTTCCACTTATCCCCGATCTATATAATCAACTTTCCGTGGCCAAATGGTTTTCCAAACTGGATCTCAGCGGGGCATATAATCTGACACGGATTTGTGAGGGTGATGAGTAGAAGACAGCATTTTTAACGTCTGAGGGTCTCTTTGAAAATCTTGTCATGCCTTTTGGTCTAAGAAATGCACCCACAGCTTTTCAAAATTTTATGAATGATATTTTTTCTGATTATATTGGGAGATTTATTGTGGTTTATTTGGATGACATTCTGATTTCCTCACCTGACCTGGATTCACATTATAAACATGTCCGTTTGGTTCTGCAATGATTGAGGGATAATTGGTTGTTCCTAAAATTGAAAAATGTACCTTTTCTGTTCAAGAAATGTCATTCTTGGGTTCCATTGTGTCAGCCTCCGGGTTTAAGATGGATCCTGGGAAAGTTCAGGCCATCATTGACTGGGTTGAACCCAGCGACCTTAAGACTCTGCAGCCCTTTTTAGGGTTCGCAATTTATTACAAAAAATTTATTAGAGGATTTTCTCAGATCATCAAGCCTCTTACGGACCTCACTCGTAAAGGTTTGGTCGCCTGAAGCGGTTGGGATTTTTGAAAATTTGAAAAAATGTTTTATGTTTGCTCCTGTTCTGGTGCAACCAGACCTCCAGAGGCCGTTCATTGTGGAGGTAGATGCTTCTAAGGTCGGGGTGGGGGACTGTATTGTCTCAAGGTCCTGAGACTTTAACTAACCTGTGACCATGTGCCTTCTTCTCTAAAAAATGTTCTCCTGCTGAACTGCTGAAAGAAACTATGATGTGAGTAATTGAGAGTTACTTGCTTTCAAGTTAGCGTTTGAAGAGTGGAGGCATTTTTTGGAGGGAGCCGTTCAACCAGTCACCGTACTGACAGATCGCAAGAATCTAACTTATATTGAATCTGCCAAGCGATTGACACCTAGACAGGTCCGATGGTCTTTATTTTTCGCGATTTTAATTTTTCTATTATGTTCAGACCAGGGTCTAAAAACGTGAAGGTTGATGCCCTGTCTCGTAGTCTTGATTCTGTGTCTCTCCAGAACCTCCTTCCTCCATTCTTCCTCAGGGTGTTGTTGTGGCCATGGTTTCCTCTGAACTGGAAGCTGAAATCCGTACTGCTCAGTATAATTTAGGGCCAGGCTCTTTGTGAAGAAACGGGGGTCAGTGGGTGCTCTCGTCCGCTGGCCCAGCTGTCTTTAACAAGACTGCATGGACCAGGGCTCATCCCACTAAACGCCCGTGCTCTCTTCCCAAGGGCGGGTCACTACTCAGATGACACAGGGTGAGGGTAAAACAGTGTGGCAATACTTTCTTGAACCACAACTCCCAATAGCAAACAGAACAGTCCCACCAAATACCCAAGATGGTGCAAATTACAGGGTCTCACCCTTCCGCTGACTCGCCAGGATTAGTTCTGCCTCCAGTGTCGGTGAGCGGTCCTGTGTTCTTTCAGCCGGGTCCGACGAACCCTCAGCTGAGATCCTGAAGAGACACACTGACCAGAAGAAAAAGTCTCTTTATATGGTGGCATATACCCTAACAAGTGTCCTTTCAGTCCCGCATCACAGATAAGGGGAACATTGATGATGAGATCTATAGCATTACTTGAATATTTAAACTATTTACATAGTTTACCCTCTCTGCTTTCGACGTCAACAAACTAGCGCCGTAACACATTGCAGAGTTAACATATCAGTAGACCTCACTATTCATCAAGGATGAGAACACACTATGTTATATCAAATATCAGCTTATAAATCAATATTCCAGACTCACACAAACAAAAGTCTGTTTTCTTGACCAACTAGAAATCAACACTTAAATCCAAAAGCCAACATACAGATCAAAAGTCAATTCTTCTTGATTTGCTAAACATGATTGTCTGGGTAATTAAGATATCATCTGGTTTCTTCACATTGCTCCCCCATTTTAATTAGCCAGACGTGATAGGCTTCCAATCATCCTTCTCCACTTATCAGGGACAGTCCGTTAGCATGTCTTTAGGCAGAGACACAAATGTAAGATGTTTCACCTTCATGAGAACGAAACTTCGTATCATCCAGTTTCCTCAAAGCATATTCCATGTCATCCTTGCGAACAAACTCCACAATCCCCGTGCCATCCTTGTACACATCAGCATAGCCGACATCTCCAGCTTCTCTCATGTGATCTTTCAGATCCTGACAATTTCTCGAGGGGGGAAGCTCTAAGACTAGGACTCTGTATTCAGTTCGCCGAGAAAGTGACCCGTTTCTCCAGCAAAATCCTCCATAACCTCCCCCGGTCTCCTGCTTGACCTGGGTAACTCCACACGAAAACGACGAGAATCGAACTCGCATCCATTGCTTCAACTCATGGCGTTCTCCGCATCCCGTGGATCCTGGAAGGTGATGAAGGCGAATGATGTGGCACCACCTCCCCATGATTCTTCGAGTCGATGATAAGAATTCTCCCATACTGATGGAACAACTCCTCCAGCTCCTTCTCATGTACATTGGCCGGTAAATTGCCCACAAAAATGCGCCCATTTCCCAAGCGCTGACCCCCCAGCCCTGGAGAAGGCCACTTGGCGGCCTGGTAAATGGTTTTCTAGTGGGACAATATCTGGGCTGTCTTGGGTGATGGAAGACCCAGTGTTCCAAGGTCCCTGGGCCTTTATATCACTGATCTTGACTGGCTAGAGGTGGCTATTGGGGGTTGGCTGGTGTAGAGTGGTCAACCTGCCATATAGTGTGAACAGGGTATATCACTTCATCCTTTGCCAGTGTATCCCGGGGGTAGTGCCCCTCAGACCCTGATGGCTCATCTTGGCAGACGTTGACTGGATTTGCCAGCAGATGGGCTCCAGGCAAACATAGTTCTCTGGGTAATTAAGATATAATCTGGTTTCTTCACACTCTTTTTATGTCATATTATTTCTTCTTGTCGTCTTTTTTTAATAAACCTCAAGCTCTAGAAAAGTCTGATTGTCCTCTGGGCAGATGTTTGTTTTTAAGGCGACCATCCTCCAGTGCTGAGCAGTATAATAATGTAATTATGGGCTCACAGCTTTGGACTTCTGACCCCAAGTCCTCACACCCTACAATGGATCCTCCACTAGGGGGCACTCATTGTATGCAGAATGTTATCAGTAGATTTACACCGTAGTGCGGTGAGACTGCGCCCGGATAGAGGCCCCCTTGTGCACTGTATGGAGACCCCTCAGGCACTGTATGAAGATGCTGTATGAAGGTCCCCCCAACACTGTATGGAGCCCCCGTATGGACACTGTATGGAGGCACATCAAGCACTGTATGGAGATACTGTTTGGAGGTTCCCCCCTCGGGCACCATGTGGACTACCCCCTATGGGCACCGTGTGGAGTGCCCCCCCTATGGGCAGCGTGTGGAGTTCTGTTATGTTTAGGTAGCTGAGGAGAAAAAGCAAAAACGGCAATACACCAGAGAGGCTGGAACCTATTGGATTGCAGTAACCTGAACTAACCACACAACTAGAGGTAGACGTGGAACGTTCCTACGTTGATCCTAGACGCCTCGTCACAGCCTGAGAGATAACTACACCTAAAGGCAGAAAGACAAAAGCTATCTGCCTCGGAGCAGATCCCCAAAGAAAATAGGAAGCCCCCAAACATGTAATGGCGGTTAGACAAGAAGAATGCACGGACACAGACAGAAAATAGAATGAGCAAATGCTGGGGCCCAATCTGTCTAGACAGAAAAGTACAGGAAAGAATTCTGACTGCAATCCAAAAAAACCCTTAAAAAATACCAACTCTTCTGATTGCAAAAACACCTGAGATCACACGATCTCCACCACCTAAATCAGATCTCTGGTGTAACAAAACTAAGCCGCAGCCACTGAAAAAAACAGGAAAAAGAAAATGAACAAATAACAGTGGCTACAGATAAACTGAGAGGAGCACAGGACCCAGGAGGGGACCCGGCTGACCTCCACAAAAGTGCAGAAAACTAAGCAAAAAGCAAGCACAAAAAGAAAAGCAGAAAATATCTTATCTGAAAGCAGCAGATGCATGAAAGACTCGAGCAAACTTCCAAATGAACCAGGAACCACAATTGAGACAAGAACAATTGATCACCGGCGACCATCATGGGAGAGAACCTCCCTTATATCAGTCCAGTCAGTGATCCCAGATTGCTATTCCTCGCTGGAAGGTTCAGTACTGTCTGTAACCACCAGAGGGAGCCTCTGCTCAGAAACCATCTCTAGCACATTCATAACAGTACCCCCCCTTGAGGAGGGGTCACCGAACCCTCACTTGTGCAACCAGGCCGATCAGGATGAGCTCGGTGATAGGCACGGATCAGTCTCCTAGCATGGATGTCCGAAGCAAACACCCAAGAATTGTCCTCCTGACCATAACCTCTCCACTTAACCAAATTCTGGAGTTTCTGTCTAGAAAAACGAGAATCCAATATTTTCTCAACCACATACTCCAGATTGCCCTCAACCAAAACAGGGTCAGGAGGCGCAGCCATAGGAACCACTGGCTCGACAAACCTCTTCAATAAGGACTTGTGGAACATGTTATGGATCTTAAATGTCCCTGGAAGAAGCAAACGGAAGGAAACAGGATTAAGAATCTCCATGATCTTATAAGGTCCGATGAACCTAGGCTTAAACTTTGGAGATGCAACCCTCATAGGGATATTTCTTGAGGACAACCAAACTAAGTCCCCCACTTTAAACCAAGGACCATCAGTCCTATGCTGGTTGGCAAACCGTTGGGCCTTCTCCTGAGAGAGAGACAACCTCTCCACTACCTGGTCCCAAATCTGCTGCATTTGCTCCACAACAGAGTCAACACCCGGACAGACAGAAGCCTCCGCCTGTCCCGAAGAAAATCGAGGGTGAATCCAAGAATTGCAGAAAAATGGAGACATCAAGGTGGCAGAGCTTGCCCTATTATTAAGAGCAAACTCAGCCAAAGGCAAAAAAGAGACCCAGTTATCTTGATCAGCAGACACAAAACATCTCAAATAAGTCTCCAAGGTCTGGTTTGTTCTCTCGGTTTGTCCATTGGTCTGGGGATGAAATGCAGAGGAGAAAGACAATTGAACACCAAGTTTAGAACAAAATGTCCTCCAAAATCTGGAAACAAACTGGACTCCTCTGTCAGACACAATGTTCTCCGAAATGCCATGTAACCGAACCACGTGCTGAAGGAACAAAGGCACCAATTCGGAGGAGGAAAGTAACTTAGGTAATGGCACAAGATGTATCATCTTGGAAAACCTATCACAGATTACCCAGATAACGATCATTTTCTGAGAAACAGGGAGGTCGGAAATAAAATCCATAGAGATATGGGTCCATGGCCTCTTGGGCACAGGTAATGGCATTAACAAACCACTAGAGCGAGAGCAAGGCTTGGAAAGAGAGCAAGTCCCGCAGGACTGCACAAATTCCCTGACGTCACGAGACAAAGTAGGCCACCAAAAGGACCCACTAACCAAGTCTCTGGTACCAAAAATCCCGGGATGACCAGCCAACGCGGAACAATGAATCTCAGACATCACACTCTTCTTCCACTGGTCTGGGACAAACAATTTCCCAATAGGGCAGTGCTCAGGTTTATCCTCCTGACACCCTTCCAGAGCCAGTCTCAAATTGGGCGAGATGGCGGAAAGAACTACACCCTCTTTCAAAATAACAGCAGGATCAGATAACTCAGGAGAATCCGCAAAGAAACTCCTCGAGAGGGCATCCGCCTTAACATTCTTAGTGCCAGGAAGAAAAGAAACCACAAAATTAAAACGTGTGAAAAACAAGGCCCACCTGGCCTGTCTAGGATTAAGTCGCTTGGCTGATTCGAGATAAACCAGGTTCTTATGGTCCGTGAGGACCACCACCTGATGTTTGGCTCCTTCCAGCCAATGTCTCCACTCTTCAAAGGCCCACATCATGGCCAATAACTCCGATTACCCACGTCATAATTACGTTCAGTTGGAGAAAATTTTCGAGAGAAAAAGGCACAAGGGTTACTTTTAGAGGTCTCTGGATCTCTTTGGGACAAAACGGCACCTGCCCCAATTTCACAGGCATCAACCTCCACCTGAAACGGTAGAGAAATATAGGCTGCCGTAGAACAGGAGCAGAAGTGAATCTCTGCTTAAGTTCCTGAAATGCAGAAACTGCCTCAGGAGGCCAATTTACCACATCAGAACCCTTTTTGGTCAAATCTGTCAATGGTTTAACAATAACAGAGAAATTACCAATAAATTTACGATAAAAATTGGCAAAACCCAAAAAATCTCTGAAGAGCCTTTAATGAAGTAGGTTGACCCAATCACAGATGGCCTGAACCTTGACCGGGTCCATTTCAATAACAGACGGAGACAAAATGAATCCCAGAAATGAGACCTTCTGTACGCCAAAAAGACACTGATCCCTTCACATACAGTGCATTCTCTCTCAAAATCTGGAAACACAGTCCGAAAATGTTTCACATGAGAGTCCCAGTCATTAGAAAAAATCAAGATATCATCCAAATAAACAATCAGAAATTATCCACAAAATCCCTGAAAATATCATTCATGAAGGATTGGAAGACGGAAGGAGCATTAGTGAGCCCAAAGGGCATCACTACGTACTCAAAATGCCCCTCTGATGTATTAAACTCCGTCTTCCATTCATCCCCGTGCTTAATGCGAATAAGGTTATACGCCCCCCTGAGGTCAAGCTTGGTAAACCAACTAGCACTTTTCACCCTGGAAAACAGGTCAGAAATCAAGGGTAACGGATATTGATATTTCACAGTGATCTTATTCAGACAGGAGGCGATAATCAATACACGGCCTCAATGAACCATCCTTTTTGGCCACAAAGAAAAAACCGGCCCCAAGGGTGAAGAGGATGGTCTGATATGACCCTTCTCCAATGACTCCTTGATATAAGATCGCATAGCATCGTGTTCAGGTACAGACTAGTTAAAAAGGTGACCTTTAGGAAATTTACTACCAGGCACTAATTCAATAGCGCAGTCATAGCTCCTATGGGGGGCAAGGATGCAGATTTACTTTCGCTAAAACATCGAAAAATCAGCCAAAAAGTCAGGCACATCTGAGACCTGGGGAGAGGCAGAAAAAACAGGAGTGTTGCATTAACACATTGGCAGCCCCAACTGGTCACAGACACAGATTTCCAATCCAAAACAGGATTATGAGACTGCAACCAAGGAAACCAGTACAATAATGTCATGCAATTTACAGCACAGATTTGCAACTCTCCTGATGATCTGGTTCAACCCTCATTATCACCTGAGTAGAAAACTGGGGTTTATTCTCCGCCAAAGGGGTAGAATCAATGCCCAGTAGGGGAATAGACTTCCGCAGGGGTATCATGGGAAACCCACAACGTTTGGCAAATTCAAAATCCATCAGGTTAATAGCTGCTCCTGAATCAACAAAAGCCTGAGCAGAAAATGTGGACAGGGAGCAAATCAGGGTAACAGTCAACAGAAATTTAGTCTGAACACTACCCAAGACAACTGAGCGTGAAAACGTCTTCCCCGCTTAGGGCAGACGGAAATAGCATGGGAAGCGTCACCATCACCACAGTAGAAAATAACCCATTGCGCTTTCGAAACTCATGACGCTGAGCCCCAGAAGTCACTCCATCACACTGCATGGGCCCAGGAGCTGGCTCACAAGGCAACACCATCTCACACATACCTCTGCGCTCACGCAAACGTCTGTCAATTTGAATAGCCAATGACATAGAATCATTGAGACCAGAGGGGACAGGGAATCCCACCATAACATCCTTTACATTCTCTGACAGCCCCTTCCGAAAAAGGGCTGCCAAAGCATCATCATTCCATTTGGTCAGGACTGCCCACTTTCGGAATTTCTGACAGTACAACTCAGCGTCTTCAAGACCCTGATTTAATGCCAACAAGGTTTTTTCAGCTTGATCAGTGACATTAGGTTCATCGTACAATAACCCAGAGCCAGAAAAAATACATCAATATCATTCAAAACAGGATCCCCAGGTGTCAGGGAAAAAGCCCAATCCTGAGGGTCACCGCCAGGAGAGAGATGACAATTTGAACCTGCTGTGCTGCACTCCCCGAGGACTTAGGTTTTAAGGCAAAAAACAACTTACGGTTATTTTTGAAATTCAGAAATTTAGCCCGATCCCCCAAAAACAAATCTGGCATGGGAATCCTAGGTTCCACAACCGCAACCTAGCAAGATAGGTAGCAATACTCCGAACCTCAGTGGCAAGCTGATCCACACGGCCAGACAACTGTGCAAACTCCATTGAGAGAAAAAAAAATCCTCCTCAGCACCCAGAGAAAAAGAGGAAAAAAATGCAACAAAAGAAAAAAAAAATCTCTGACAACTCTGACAACTTTTTTCTTTCCACACTATTTTTTCTTTCTTTGAGTACCATATAATTTTTAGTTTGGGCCGGTGATACTGTTATGTTTATGTAGCTGGGGAGAAAAAGCAAAATGGCAATTCACCAGAGAGGCTGGAACCTATTGGATTGCAGTAACCTGAACTAACCACACAACTAGAGGTAGCCGTGGAGCATTCCTACGTTGATCCTAGACGCCTCGTCACAGCCTGAGAGATAACTACACCTAAAGGCAGAAAGACGAAAGCTATCTGCCCCAGAGCAGATCCCCAAAGAAAATAGGAAGCCCCCAAACATGTAATGGCGGTTAGACAAGAAGAATGCACGGACACAGACAGAAAATAGAATGAGCAAAGCTGGGGCCCAATCTGTCTAGACAGAAAAGTACAGGAAAGAATTCTGACTGCAATCCACAAAAAACCCCTAAAAAATACCAACTCTTCGATTGCAAAAACACCTGAGATCACACGATCTCCACCACCTAAATCAGATCTCTGGTGTAACAAAACTAAGCCGCAGCCACTGAAAAAACAGGAAAAAGCAAATGAACAAATAACAGTGGCTACAGATAAACTGAGAGGAGCACAAGCCCTAGGAGGGGACCCGGCTGACCTCCACAAAAGTGAAGAAAACTAAGCAAAAAGCAAGCACAAAAAGAAAAGCAGAAAATATCTTATCTGAAAGCAGCAGATGCATGCAAGACTCCAGCAAACTTCCAAATTAACCAGGAACCAGAATTGAGACAAGAACAATTGATCACCGGCGACCATCATGGGAGGGAACCTCCCTTATATCAGTCCAGTCAGTGATCCCAGATTGCCATTCCTCGCTGGAAGGTTCAGTACTGTCTGTAACCACCAGAGGGAGCCTCTGCTCAGAAACCATCTCTAGCACATTCATAACAGAGTTCCCCTCTATGGGCACTGTGTAGAGTGCCCCCCTCGGGCACCATGTGGAGTCCTCCCCCTCGGGCGCCGTGTGAAGTCCCACTCCCCCTCGGGCACCATGTGGAAGCCCCCCTGGTACTGTATTGGGGAACCGAGTGGAGGCCCCCGCGGGTACTGTTTGGGGGCACTGTGTGGAGGCCCCGCGGGTACTGTATGGGGGCACCGTGTGGAGGTTCCCGTCAGGCACTGTGTGGAGTTTAGCACCAAGTCACAGACACAGATAGAAGCAGTAATATTTATTATCAGCTCATACTGATATCACTTGACTAGCAAGTACATAGATATAGATCAATGCCAGCATCCATGTAATTCCTGTTCATGACTTGTTCTGCGCAGGCCCAGCCTGCCCGAACATCACAGTCAGTATATTCACGTCTTCCAGAGTCATGGCGGACACTCGCTTAAAGCCTGGCTCCACTGCTCATTTGTTTCTGGTGGTAATTTTAGATCTAGTTGCCTTTCTTTTTGGGGGGACATGACCAGATCAGCTCATGTAGCTGCAGGTATGGAAAAGGTCATTGGAAGTTCTGTCTGCTGTACAACAGACTGCCACTCTAGAGCGCACAAACTTGTGAGAGAAATCCTGAGGTCAGTGAAAACCCTAAAATGGGAAAGAAAATATGCAATCTGAGGGCTGATCATGAGGTTGGGGACATTGTGGAGCCAATGGAGATAGGTTTTAAGGAAGTGCCTTCAAAATGTTTTGGTGAGTGTACCCAGTGTGGTAAGGTCTCCTTTATGAAGACTGGCAGACCTCACCACCACATGAATAGTGAGTGAGGGCTAATGGACATGCCCTTGTAGCATTTCCACAGATAGGTCGATAGATGGAACCTGATCTTTGTATATATTTACATTTCTAGAGATTAGATTCTAGCCGTCAACTTCTACGGGATGTAGAGGTTCTGTACAATCTTCCAAGTTGTCCTCCTCCTGACATCTCTACGAAGAAATTCTAACTCATTATACCGGATTGGATTAGCTGCAGGCTTCTCATCCAGAAAGGACAACCTGATGCAGCTGCTCCAGCCTTATCTTACAGTATAACCCCCAGGACTCCATTTTCCCCACTTGCATTAAGCATTTAGCAGCTTCTCTACCATAAACGTCTGAAACGGCTTTCCAGCTTTCCCAATTCTACAGTGGGAAACTGAAGACCTAAAGATTATATCAGTCTGAGGGACTTGGATTTGTTGGGTGGTCGGACTCTGCCTTTTCTCTTGTGCTGGTATCTTTGGTCGTTGGTTCCAGCCATTCACTTGGGGCTCTTGGCTTTCAGCTTGCGGTTCCTCAGCTGACGGAGGCGCAGTAGAAGCTCTTTGGGCAGTTTCTTTCCATTGGCCCGCAGCTCCTTCAGGCGTTGCTTTGGAGTCTTGGATATGTAGAAATCACAGATGGTTGGGCGGTCTTCATAAGAGACACGACAGGACTTAGTAGATTGGTGATATCCCTCTGCTTTCACAGTGACCTCATATTCTCCTGGATTCAGAAGGCGCCAGTAATCTCCATCAACGGCTAGAACAGAACACACGATATTATGTGCTAGAACATGCAACACAATATGGAGTCATCACAAGGTATCTCGTGAAGAACACAGGATACTCCTTCTCTGCTCTGCATTTTTTTTGCTTTGTATCTTTACATGTAACATAGAAGGGTCAATGCTGATAAGGACTACACAGACTGAGAAGCAGGCCAGGGATACCAGTGTTTGACCGCCTGAGAAGTAAAAAGCCCAGAGAACTTGCTGATCTAAGTATATAGACGTGTAGGCTGAGAAGTAGACTTGAAAACTAGTCTGTTGTCCCATGTGGGGGTAAAAGCTCAAAGAATGTTATCATGTACAGTAAATACACTGGTGTGTAGGCTGACCGGGACCGGGAGACCAGACCGGGAGACCAGCCTGTTGTCCTATGTGGGAGGAGGAGCTCTAAGAGCTTTCTAAAGTACTAAGCTGGATGCAGAAGCCGTCTCTGAGAAGTTGGCCCATCTCTTGCCCCATGTGGAAACTTTCTAATGTACATACAGAGGCTTTGTAGTCGGAGAAGTAGACCAGGAGATTGGTCTGTTGCCCCATGACATATTATGCGACTTCTCAAGGTCCAGTTTATATGACTGAGCCGTGTATGTTGTGAGGAACAGAAGTATGGGCCACTCGGCCACCCAAACTATAGTGGGAAGTTGAGTTTGGAAGCTTGAAGGTGATATCTGGGTGATCTGAATCCACAGGAGACATCCCTTCCCATTAATAAGCATGGAGAGCTAGATGTTCTGGGTTACATCTGGAAGAACATGGGGTCCTCACACCCAGTCAGCACAGGGGCCCATCCTTACTGTCTTTTTTTTTTTAATTTCTAAATTTTATGGATTTCTGTTTATCATTACTGATATTTCTTGGTCTTCCTATTCCATTACTACATTTTCCACAGATTTGACCCTCACTTTTTCTCCAGGTCTCTTGGCAAATGTTTAGGACCTGAAGTAGTCAAATGTTATGTCTCGTTTTCATGCTAATTTTTTCTTATTTTAATCCAAGGTTTTTGTTTGGGGGGAATAAGTTGATTTGATCTGGGACGATGTGTGTACTTTTTAGGCTGTTTTTGCTTATCAGAAGTTTTTGCTATCCTACACAATGCATAGACTTGTACCTGTGCGGATGTCGTGGTTGATCCCATCCACCACTATGACGGCCTCGGGGACTCCTTGGTTAGTATCTTTATCGCGCACAACACCTTTAATCCCACGATGCACCTGGAAAAGGAGACAAGCTGTAGTTTTCTACATCAGATTACGTATTTGATCGGACACCCGTCCTCTAACAAGAACAAACGTGAATGGTCCCGAGTAACAATCTGTGTTATGGTGAAGGCACACAGAGTCTTTTTGCAGAGTTTTCAGGGCAGAAACTGAGCAGCACCTTCAAGTTTTTGAGGAGGATCGGGAGAGTTTCCACTCTTTTCTACAAAACCTCCTAAAAAAAACTACAGTATGTGTGCACATACCCTTAAACTCCAGAGCTGTGTTCACAATTCTGCTGCTTGTCAATGGAGACAGTCAGCAAGCTTGGGAACAGACACCTCCTCCTATGATACCTGGAGCAGGTATGCTATGTCCAAAGTTCAAAACACAAGTGTTTCAAGCAGTACTTTCTTCAGGAAGACCCCTTTTTGCAATATGAGTAAACGGCGTCCTATTTCAGGCGTATTTCAAGTGAAAAAGTGCAGCAAAAAATGAACGTAGTGCTCAGCAATGTCAAAACTTCATTGATGTGCGCCCTTCTTGTAACTGCTTTGGGTTTCGGAAACCTTCAAGCGGTTAAAAGAAGTGACATATTCCTTTTTCATGCAGATTTCTTTGGAAGCTGCCAGCTCTATGTTCTTCACGTCAAAGATGTCTTGTAGTTTCAGCAAAAACAATTAAATCGCCAGCAACGCCGCTTCAGGACAAAAAAGGCGGCTTTTTCTGACTCATCATCGCCTTGAAAAACTCGGGGGAGTCTTGGGAGGTTTTGGAGAAGTTTTTGGTTTCCAGTAAAGTTTTGGAACAGCTTTTTTTCCTTCATAATTTTTTTGCAGCCTCTTGATTGGACGGTGTCTAGTAAAGAGGTCTTCTTCAGAATCCTCTTGAAGTAATGTGACATGCCCTTCTTTTTCCACCAGGTGTTTTTCACAACCTTTTTCTCAAAACTCGATATAAACATTAAAGTGAATTCTCATAGGAATAAATTACTTTCCTGAACATTTTTAAAGATAAGTTTGAGGAGCATTTTTAAGAGGATCCGCTCCCAAAAGCTCCATGTGAACAGTAGGTGGATGTACAAACCACTACAGATATTCTTGTGTTTTCTATTCTGAGACTATGTTCTGTCCAGACGCTAAACAAGCAGGGAAGATTTGCTGGGAGATTTCAGCTGTGAAGCCTGCAGATTAGTGAATGCAGCTTTTTACTTAGAGTGTATAAATAATGGACAAGGCTTCTCCTAGGAGGCACATCAATGTTCACCCCCCACTCTTGGACGCTCTATATACAGCTGAGCACAGGGGGTAGTTACTGACCTGCTCAATGTACAGAAGCAGAGACTCCTTGTTGTTCTCCCACTCAGTCGGAAGTTCCACCACGTGTGGGAATTTGTCGCAGGAAAGTTCTATCGTTACCTCGAAGCAGTTGGTGTGAAGGTAGCTGAAGTCATTCATGCCTGAGCGCAAGAGAAGACATGGTCATTGAGAGACGAGCCCGACAGCGGTGGCAGCTTCACCGGAGAGGACATCTCACTCACTGCCCGCCACTGTGTGCCAGTCGGCTCCATTGATGATGTTTCCGACCTTAATGAAGTTATCGTAATGGCAAATCCTGCGGTTGTCATCGGCCATGACGCGGTGGCTGGAGGCATAGACCGTGGCTAACCAGCGAAACATTGAGTCATCTGCGGTGGGGGTCAACTCTTTGGCCATCCAGTAGGAACGAGTCATGTCAAAGGGATAGGACACAACGAGCTCTCCACCATGCAAGTTGGCACTGAGGACAAAAGGGATTTTCTGCATCCAGTCAATGATGGCGCGGGTCTCTGGAGCCACCTGAAACACAACAAGGTTGTCTTTACAGCATCAGGTCGGACTCAGATCATATTTCTGACTCTGTCTTGGCCTTTTATCATCTGAATCTGTCAAACGCCATGCTATGGTGTCCAGCTAAAATAAACGGCCTCGACCAGAAAGCTGACCACATGGAGTCCAAAGCTTCATGTAGAAATCACTTACTCCAAGGCCACGTCTGCATCAAACTTTGTCAGGGGCGCCCACATGAATCCATACAAAGTCATGAATGGGGCACAGACGTGGTGTGGACTGGGCCTAAGGGAGAAGATGTCCTACATGTGTTATGTCAATGTGAAAACAAGGTTACACAATGGAATGCCTGTGGACTTCCGGCATCACATCCGGCTCCTTCCTTATGGAGTTGAGCTGCATTTATAATGCTGATGGTTATTGGATACCATCAATAAGCCTATGGGCTGACACCACTTACTAGTGCATCTCCTGTCCTGAAAACCCTGATCATGCAGAGAATGCTGTGAGATTTCAGTAACTGAGGCCTGAAGAACCATAAGTTCAGTTCTGGAGTCCTATTGCTAGACCTGTACACAGTGTGACAGTTTATGCAGCCGCTTTCTGTACTCTATGGATGTGCATGTGTTTGAGTGACCGGCGTGTAATACTACATTGCCCCTCTAGTGGCTGACTTTATGGGACAGCCCTTCCATGATGGCTGGAGGTGGCATCACGCAAGGTTTTTGCAGCTGTATGCGGTGGGATTCTCTAGCCTCTGGTTACTCACCGTTGCATTTTCATATGTGTAATACTCGGGGATCGGGATATAATGGTTGGGGAAATGCTCGGGAACCTGCTCATTGTCTTCTGCGTCCCACAGAGGAGTGTTCAGGTCGGCAAAGTTGTGGTTTAGATCAAGCCCCTGGTAATTCCAGCGGCCAATGACCCATCCAGACAGCTCGGAGCCCTAGGAGGAGGAGGAGACAGCTGGGTCAGTGTCAAAGGGGTCCGGCAGGGTAGGGTTGGCCAGTGGAGATACATACCAGTTTGTAGGCCATTTCATAGCCATCCGGGTTCATGGAGGGCAGGAGATGTATACGGGTCTCGGTGATGAGTCTCAGGATTCTCGGGTTTTCTTTCTTGTATTCCTGACACAGATATTCCATGAGGTTCAGCATCAACTCTCGACCCAAGACCTCGTTCCCATGCATCCCGGCCACGTAGCGAAACTCCGGCTCCCCTGTAATGTAAGACATCGTCACTCTTCTGGGTTATATCTGACCACTAAACCACCAGCGAGCTACAACCTGACCAGGAGATCGGCACCCATCAGTCGTAGGCAAGAAGGTGTCAGTGCTCTACCCCAAGCCTCCTGTCTGCACGGTCTACTACTGTACAGCATGAAGGACAGCGACCGTCACCGAGCCGAGGACACTGTCAGTGTGTGACCTGAGCGGGAGTGAAGAGCAGGCACCACATGGGGCAACGTGACCTCGTATGGGGCACTGCCAATGTCACTTACAATGGGGGCACTGTGGATGTCACTTATTATGGGGCACTGTGGATATCACTGTTATTATGGGGACACTGTGGATATCACTGTTATTATGGGGACACTGTGGATGTCACTTATTATGGGGCACTGTGGATATCACTGTTATTATGGGGGCACTGTGGATATCACTGTTATTATGGGGCACTCTGGATATCACTGTTATTATGGGGACACTGTGGATATCACTGTTATTATGGGGGCACTGTGGATATCACTGTTATTATGGGGGCACTGTGGATATCGCTGTTATTATGGGGGCACTGTGGATATCACTGTTATAATGGGGACACTGTGGATATCGCTGTTATTATGAGGACACTGTGGATATCGCTGTTATTATGGGGCCACTGTGGATATCACTGTTATTATGGGGCACTGTGGATATCGCTGTTATTATGGGGGCACTGTGGATATCACTATTATTATGGGGACACTGTGGATATCGCTGTTATTATGAGGACACTGTGGATATCACTGTTATTATGGAGGCACTGTGGATATCGCTGTTATTATGGAGACACTGGATATCACTGTTATTATGGGGGCACTGTGGATATCACTATTATTATGGGGACACTGTGGATATCACTGTTATTATGGGGACACTGTGGATATCGCTGTTATTATGAGGACACTGTGGATATCACTGTTATTATGGAGGCACTGTGGATATCGCTGTTATTATGGGACACTGTGGATATCGCTGTTATTATGGGGACACTGTGGATATCACTGTTATTATGGGGACACTGTGGATATCACTATTATTATGGGGCACTGTGGATATCGCTGTTATTATGGAGACACTGTGGATATCGCTGTTATTATGGGGACACTGTGGATATCACTGTTATTATGGGGACACTGTGGATATCACTATTATTATGGGGACTGTTATGATTTGGTAGCTGAGGAGAGCAGGCAAAAAAGGCAATACACCAGAGAGGTTGGAATCTATTGGATTGCAGTACCCTGACTAACCACCACAACTAAAGGCAGCCGTGGAGCGTTCCTACGTTGGTCCTAGACGCCTCGTCACAGCCTGAGAAGCTAACTTCACCTAAAGATAGAAAGAGGAAAACTATCTGCCCTGGAGCAGTTCCCCAAAGAACATAGGAAGCCCCCAAACATGTAATGGCGGTTAGACAAGAGGAAATACAGACACAGACAGAAAATAGTATGAGCAAACGTTGGGGCCCAATCTTCCTAGAAAGAAAAGGATAGGAAGGTCACTTACGGCAATCCAAAAAACCCTAAAAAAATACCAACACACTAATTGCAAAAACACCTGAGATCACACGACCTCTACTACCTAAATTAGTTCTCTGGTGTAACAAAACTAAGCCGCAGCCACTGAAAAAACTGGAAAAGGCAAATGAACAAACAACTGGCTGAACTAAACTGAGAGGAGCACAAGCCCCCGGAGGGGACCTGGCAGACCCCCACAGAAGTGCAGGACAAAATGCAAAAAGCAAGCACAAAAAAATAAAAGAAGAAAATGTCTTATCTGTTAGCAGAAGATGCAGGCACGAAACAGCAAGCTTCAAAGTGAACCAGGAACAAAAGTTGAGACCAGAACAATTGATCACCGGCAACACTGATGGGAGGGAACCTCCCTTATATAAGACCAGTCAGTAACACCTGATCGCCAATCTTCACAATCTTCATTGAATAGTTCAGTACTGTTTGTAACCACCAGAGGGAGCTTCTGCTCAGAATTCATTTCTAGCACATTCACAACAGTACCCCCCCCTTGAGGAGGGGTCACCGAACCCTCATTTGGGCAACCAGGTCGGTCAGGATGAGCTCTGTGATATGCACGGATGAGTCTTCTAGCATGGATGTCCGAAGCAAACACCCAAGAATTGTCCTCCTGACCATAACCTCTCCACTTAACCAAATACTGGAGTTTCCGTCTAGAAAAACGAGAATCCAATATTTTCTCAACCACATACTCCAGATTGCCCTCAACCAAAACAGGGTCAGGAGGCACAGCCATAGGAACCACTGGCTCGACAAACCTCTTCAATAAGGACTTGTGGAACACGTTATGGATCTTAAATGTCCCTGGAAGAAGTAAACGAAAGGAAACAGGATTAAGAATCTCCATGATCTTATAAGGTCCAATGAACCTAGGCTTAAACTTAGGAGATGCAACTCTCATAGGGATATTTCTTGAGGACAACCAGACCAACTCCTCCACTTCAAACCGAGGACCATCAGTCCTATGCCGGTTGGCAAACCGCTGGGCCCTCTCCTGAGAGAGGGACAACCTCTCCACTACCTGGTCCCAAATCTGCTGCATACGCTCCACAACAGAGTCAACACCCGGACAGACAGAATCCTCCGTCTGTCCCGAAGAAAATCGAGGGTGAAACCCAAAATTGCAGAAAAATGGAGACATCAAGGTTGCAGAGCTAGCCCTATTATTAAGGGCAAACTCAGCCAAAGGCAAAAAAGAGACCCCGTCATCCTGATCAGCAGACACAAAGCATCTCAGATAAGTCTCCAATGTCTGGTTTGTTCTCTCAGTTTGTCCATTGGTCTGAGGATGAAAAGCTGAGGAGAAAGACAATTGAACACCAAGTTTAGAACAAAAAGTCCTCCAAAATCTGGAAACAAACTGGACTCCTCTGTCAGACACAATGTTCTCAGGAATACCGTGTAACCGAACCACGTGCTGAAGGAACAAAGGCACCAATTCGGAAGGAGGAAGGCAACTTAGGTAATGGCACAAGATGTATCATTTTGGAAAACCTATCACAAATCACCTAGATAACGGTCATTCTCTGAGAAACAGGGAGGTCGGAAATGAAATCCATAGAGATATGGGTCCATGGTCTCTTGGGCACAGGCAATGGCATCAACAAACCACTAGGGCGAGAGCAAGGCTTGGAGCGAGAGCAAGTCCCACAAGTCCCACAAAGACTGCACAAATTCCCTGACGTCACGAGACAAAGTAGGCCACCAAAAGGACCGACTAACCAAGTCTCTGGTACCAAAAATTCCGGGATGACCGGCCAATGCGGAACAATGAATCTCAGACATCACACTCTTTTTCCACCGGTCTGGGACAAACAATTTCCCAATAGGGCAGAGTTCGGGTTTATCCTCCTGACACCCTTCCAGAGCCAGTCTCAAATTGGGCGAGATGGCGGAAAGAACTACACCCTCTTTCAAAATAACAGTAGGATCAGATAACTCGGGAGAGTCAGCAAGGAAACTCCTCGAGAGGGCATCCGCTTTAACATTCTTAGTGCCAGGAAGAAAGGAAACCACAAAATTAAAACGTGTGAAAAACGAGGCCCACCTGGCCTGTCTAGGATTAAGTCGCTTGGCTGATTCCAGATAAACCAGATTCTTATGGTCCGTGAGGACCACCACCTGATGTTTGGCTCCCTCCAGCCAATGTCTCCACTCTTCAAAAGCCCACTTCATGGCCAATAACTCCCGATTACCCACGTCATAATTACGTTCAGTTGGAGAAAATTTTCGAGAGAAAAAGGCACAAGGGTTACTTTTAAAGGTCTCTGGATCTCTTTGGGACAAAACGGCACCTGCCCCAATTTCAGAGGCATCAACCTCCACCTGAAATGGCAGAGAAACATCAGGTTGCCGTAGAACAGGAGCAGAAGTGAATCTCTGTTTAAGTTCCTGAAACGCAGAGACTGCCTCAGGAGGCCAATTCACCACATCAGAACCCTTTTTGGTCAAATCAGTCAATGGTTTAACAATAACAGAGAAATTACCAATAAATTTACGATAAAAATTGGCAAAACCTAAGAATCTCTGAAGAGCCTTTAATGAAGTAGGTTGGACCCAATCACAGATGGCCTGAACCTTGACCGGGTCCATTTCAATAACAGATGGAGACAAAATGAATCCCAGAAATGAGATCCTCTGTATGCCAAAAAGACACTTTGATCCCTTCACATACAGAGCATTCTCTCTCAAAATCTGGAGCACAGTCCGAACATGTTTCACATGAGAGTCCCAGTCATTGGAAAAAATCAAGATATCATCCAAATAAACAATCAGAAATTTATCCACAAAATCCCTGAAAATGTCATTCATGAAGGACTGGAAGACAGAAGGAGCATTAGTGAGCCCAAAGGGCATCACTAGGTACTCAAAATGCCCCTATGGGGTATTAAACGCCGTCTTCCATTCATCCCCGTGCTTAATGCGAATAAGGTTATACGCCCCCCTGAGGTCAAGCTTGGTAAACCAAGTAGCACTTTTCACCCTGGAAAACAGGTCAGAAATCAAGGGTAACGGATATTGATATTTCACAGTGATATTGTTCAAGAGACGATAATCAATACACGGCCTTAATGAACCATCCTTTTTGGCCACAAAGAAAAAACCGGCACCTAAGGGTGAAGAGGATGGTCTGATATGACCCTTCTCCAATGACTCCTTGATATAAGACCGCATAGCGTCATGTTCAGGTACAGACAAGTTAAAAAGGCGACCTTTAGGGAATTTACTACCAGGCACTAATTCAATAGCGCAGTCATAGCTCCTATGGGGGGGCAAGGATGCAGATTTACTTTCGCTAAACACATCAGAAAAGTCAAAAAGTCAGGAACATCCTGAGCCTGGGGAGAGGCAGAAAAAAACAGGAGTGTTGGCATTAACACATTGGCAGCCCCAACTGGTTACAGACACAGATTTCCAATCCAAAACAGGATTATGAGACTGTAACCAAGGGAAACCCAGCACGATAATGTCATGCAGATTATACAGAACCAAAAATTTGCAACTCTCCTGATGATCAGGTTCAACCCTCATTATCACCTGAGTAGAGAACTGGGGTTTATTCTCAGCTAAAGGGGTAGAATCGATCCCCAGTAGGGGAATAGACTTTAGGCCGGTGATACTGTTATGATTTGGTAGCTGAGGAGAGCAGGCAAAA
>JARQOD010001627.1:38453-93780 GCA_033576555.1 Oophaga sylvatica
TTAATCTGAAGTTTATGGTAAGGTCAGACGATGGAGCCGCCATCAGCAGTATACCGCCAGTTGTAGGGTTATATAGGATTACATGCCACCTCTGCCCACGGGGGCTCCTGGTTTTGTAGATCAGACAGAAGTGGAGCCAAATCAGAATCTCAACTTGCAGACACATGTTTCGGGGTAATGCTCCTCCTCATTGCAAAGTGTGAGATCTGATTTGGATTTATGAGAAGCCTCTGACTGGGGCCTGAGAGGTAACGTCTCTCCTTGTGGAGGGTGACATGCCAGAGTGAGGAGGCCATGTAATACTTCTCTGGGAAATTGAAATATGTAAATTGCCTGACTTTAGTTGCTGTTGTGATGATGATATTCACCTTCCGCATCTCCTTGTAGTTGTGGTGTTTGAACTCCAGCTTGTCGGTCGGCTGCGGTTCTTGTTCCCACATGAAAACAGTGTTCGGATCTATGTGAAAAAAAACACAATCTCACATTAACCCCGAGTCCCTCCCCACTCACATTTCCTCTGGTAATGGCACACTGAGGCCATAGTTGTGTCTCTCGTTTCGAGATAAATTTATATTCTTCATAGTCCGTATAAATGTCTGACCTTTTCTCTGTAGCTTTGGAAGAAAGTTATATATTTTTCTGATGCTTCTTCTACGCAGTTAGAATAAGGCCTCTTATGTGGAAATTCTGGTGTTCTGGGCAAGCGCCCACAGTCAGCCAAAGCCAGAAATCACCAGAGCACAAAAAATCCACTGGTGCTCTAAAAAAACGCTGCTCAGCTCTTGCGAATTAGTATATCTACTGACCGGCATCTTTTGGAGCCATGGAGAGGACTACCTCTGGTGCCCACATAGTGGTCACCTCACTGTAACCCTCTAGAAGAACCATGGAGCACACCAAAATGTAGTTATGTCTTTCTCACTAGATCTCCTCACCAGTCATTTAATCATCAAGGTCTTGCTTTTTATCTGAGATATTAAGAAGGATGTTCTTGTAGATGTGAGAGAGATATCTGACGTTTATTACTCACCTGGAAGAGGACATCCCAAAATCTCAGCTCTCAAGCAAATGGTACCATTCTCAAACCACGTCTGAGGGTTGATCCTGATGTACCGTCCGACCATGGGTGTGGGAAGTTTGTTGAGCACTGGAGTGTCAAGGTCTTTATTGGCTTTAAAAATCTAAGACAATATAGTTTAGGCATTACCAAGAAGAGAAGACATTAACAGGAAACAGACATGACATTACCAAGAAGGTGACAAGACATTACCAAGGAGAAGACCAGACATTACCAAGAAGCTACCAAGAAGAAGATGAGACATTGACAAGAAAAAGGCAAAATATTACCAAGAAGATGGAATATTACAAAGAGAAGATGACATATTGCCAAAAAGAAGACAAGACATTGCCTAGAAGAAGACAAGACATTGCTTAGAAGAAGACAAGACATTGCTTAGAAGAAGACAAGACATTGCTTAGAAGACAAGACATTACCTAGAAGAAGACAAGACATTGCTTAGAAGACAAGACATTGCCTAGAAGAAGACAAGACATTGCTTAGAAGAAGACAAGACATTGCTTAGAAGACAAGACATTACCTAGAAGAAGACAAGACATTGCTTAGAAGACAAGACATTGCCTAGAAGACAAGACATTGCCTAGAAGAAGACAAGACATTGCTTAGAAGAAGTCAAGACATTACCTAGAAGAAGACTAGACATTGCTTAGAAGAAGACTAGACATTGCTTAGAAGAAGACTAGACATTGCTTAGAAGAAGACAAGACATTACCTAGAAGAAGATAAGACATTGCTTAGAAGACAAGACATTGCCTAGAAGAAGACTAGACATTGCTTAGAACACAAGATATTGCTTAGAAGAAGACAAGACATTGCCTAGAAGACAAGACATTGCCAAGAAGAAGACAAGACATTGCTTAGAAGAAGTCAAGACATTGCTTAGAAGAAGACAAGACATTACCTAGAAGAAGATAAGACATTGCTTAGAAGACAAGACATTGCCTAGAAGAAGACTAGACATTGCTTAGAACACAAGATATTGCTTAGAAGAAGACAAGACATTGCCTAGAAGACAAGACATTGCCAAGAAGAAAATTAGACATTAACAAGAAGATGATACATTACCAACAAGAAGAGGATGCGATATTACCAAGTCAAGATATTACCGAGAAGATGAGATTATCAAGAAGAGAATGAGATATTACTATGAAGAAGATGAGACATTGAAAAGAAGGTTAGTAAGAAGAGGAATAGATATTACCAAGAACAAGATGAGATAGTACGAAGATTAGACATGATCAAAAAGAAGATGATGAGCTATAACCAAGAAGAAGACTAGATATTACCAAAAAGAAGAGACTTTGACAAGAAGAGCATTAGACATTTCCACAAAGATGAGACATTGACAAGTTGTTCATTACACGGTCATATCATCTTCATGCTATGGACGGACATTTGTTGTAAGTCTCTAAATCAAGTTAATTTCAGCAAAAGTGAAAAAGCACGGTGTGGTGGCAGAAGGTTTTGTAGGACTACGGTATGTGCACACAATGCATTTTCCAGCAGGAACGCTCCAAAACCTGCCTGAAAAACACAAACTAAAATGCTCCAGAGAATGAGCATGTGTATTTCTATATAAACGTGACTCACTTTTCATATATTCTGTCTTTGAGTATTTTAAACCACTTTTTGAAGACGCCAAATGGTTTACAGATGTAACCTGACCCTTGTTCAAGAGTTTTCTTCTCTGAAGATGCTCTATACTTTAGAATACAAGTCTGTGACATGATTCATAAAACCTCCAACAGCCAAAAGCAACAAGAAAAGTGCTCAGGATATGACCAAAAAAATGCAAAAAAAAAAGACACCATGAAAAAAAAAAGCTGGCGTTTCCTGACGCATTGTCCGGCAGGTTCGGCCACCTGAAAAAAATGTCATGTGCCGCACACAACCTTAGTGACGAGTCCAGTTCACTGTGGAGTCATTTTGTGAGTGATGTTATGATCCCTGGTTTCAAGCCGGCATCAAACAATGATCCCAGAATGAATAAGGTGAGTGGGTTGTGGCAGAACTGAGTGGGTCACAACTTTTTACATGTGGAATTTGCCATGAAACTATGGACATACGACATCTCGCAATCCTTGGAACGTAGAGATCGGTTCTACGGTAGGGCACTGCCCTCTTCATTGTTCTCTGACCATTCCCCCTTACTGATGCCTGATATAATGGGTAGATGGGCTACAGACGAGGGCGCCATACGGCTCCAGTGCAGATATAGGACCCTGCTGAATAAAGGTCCTTCAAGCTAATCCTCTCTGAGGTTCAATCCTGTGGTCAGTGCCGATGGCGACCATACACCTCATAAACTCCATTTTCCAGATGACCATTTTGCTGATAGAGTCAAAAACAAAAATGTAGCTAAGAAAATCCAACTCAAGAAGGAAAATAAGGGCGCGGCTCCCCCCACACTATACGTCCACAATCGGAGCGTCCGTCAAGGACCCCAGCTCTGCTGATCCCCAGAATCGACCAGTGATGTTCACTTTTGCTTGCCATGCTCTACGTAAATCCATTGCCCAACGTTCCTGGACAACCTAATTATATCCGGATACTGGATGAGTAAGGGACGTTTTCCATGCAGGACCCCAGGAACGATGGGTGACTGCTGATATTTTGTCACGCGGTCTTATGATATGTGTACGATGTCAGTAAACTATTCTTAAAAGAACAACACTCTATACAACATATAGATTAGCAACATCAGCATGTAAATATAGAATAGATTTACCTGACACGATATCCGTTGAACTCAGGGTTAATCTTGAGGACTTGATACACTGTCACAGGAAAGAGGAGGACCGGGGGTCTAACCTGACCCTAAACTGGGGTCCTAACTAATCCCTCACCTTGGAGGTACTGATAATGGTTCAGAGGTCCAAGTCTCCAGCCTAACCCTGTCTCCTATCAGTCCCTGAACCCTGTAATCAGTCCTAAGAAGGATTCTGATTACCACCAAAGGGATATGGGCTGATCTCTGCTAAATACACAGATTAGACATATAAGGCAGACTGGAGAAAACACAGACTTGCATACACACTCAAACACAGAAGGAACATAAATGATCTGGGATATTAAACTCTAAGCAAGGTGAGCTTAAAACAACTAAGGAGCTCTTTAACTTAAGTCTATACAGATACAATCCTATCTGTGGTCTGCATGAAGAATTTCACTGGCAACTCCCCAAACAGACAACCAAGGATTTAAAGGAAACCAATCAACAAATAATCAATTGCAGCCGGGAGAAACTGAACCCAGTCCCAGAACCGAGCACAGACAGAATTAACTCCCTCACTGCCAAACACAAAGAAACAGCAACTCAGCTGTGAGAAGTCAGAATGTGCAACCGCGACGATCTTCGTGGCGATGCACACATGACAGTACCCCCCCTTCTACGAGGGGCCTCCGGACCCTCATGGCCAGGTCTGCCCGGGTGAGTTCTGTGGAAGGTCCGAACCAACCGATCTGCGTTAATGTCAGACGCAGGAACCCACGTCCTCTCCTCTGGACCATACCCCTTCCAATGCACCAAGTAGTGAAGGGACCGGCGATTCAGACGTGAGTCAATGATCTTTGACACTTGAAACTCCAAGTTACCATTGACCACCACTGGAGGAGGAGGTAGAGGTGACGGTATGACTGGTGCCACGTACCTCTTAAGTAATGACTTGTGGAACACATTGTGGATTTTAAACGTAGGAGGGAGGTCCAGACGAAATGCCACAGGATTAATTATGGAACTGATCCTGTACGGCCCGATGAATCTGGGACCCAGTTTCCAGGAGGGAACTTTAAGTTTTATATTCCTGGTAGACAACCATACCAGATCGTTCACATTCAGATCTGGACCAGAAACTCTCCTCCTATCAGCCATACGTTTATAACGGTTCCCCATAGCACTCAGATTATTCAATACACCTCTCCACACTGAAGCAAGTGACGACGAGAAACGCTCCTCCTCAGGAACCCCAGAAGGGCCCCCCCCATTGAAAGTACAAAACTGGGGATGAAAACCATATGCCCCAAAAAACGGGGATTTACCAGTGGACTCGCTCCGCCTGTTGTTAAGAGCGAACTCTGCCAGAGGCAAGAAAGAAGACC
The DNA here is from genome assembly GCA_033576555.1 of Oophaga sylvatica. Taxonomy (NCBI): domain Eukaryota; kingdom Metazoa; phylum Chordata; class Amphibia; order Anura; family Dendrobatidae; genus Oophaga; species Oophaga sylvatica. Next base: position 43,630 of record JARQOD010001627.1, read on the forward strand.
AGTCCTCCTGGTTCTCTGAGACAAAACACCGAAGATAAGTCTCTAGGCTCTGATTCAGACGCTCTGTCTGACCATTGGTCTGCGGATGAAAAGCCGAGGAAAATGACAATTGCATCCCTCGACGTAAACAAAATGCCCTCCAAAATTTAGACACAAACTGAGACCCCCTATCTGACACCACATCAGAAGGCAACCCATGAAGTCTCACAATCTCCCCAATGAACACCTGTGCCAGAGTTTTAGCATTAGGGAGGGCAGGAAGAGCAATGAAATGTGCCATCTTACTGAACCTGTCAACAACCACCAGTATGACAGTTTTCCCTGACGACGGAGGAAGATCCGTAATGAAGTCCATAGACAAATGAGTCCATGGACGCTCCGGAAGTTTCAAGGGTAAGAGGGTCCCAGACGGACGGGTATGCGGGGTCTTAGAGCGAGCACAAACCCCACAGGACGCAACAAAAGTTATAACATCTTTATTAACGTTAGGCCACCAAAACCGGCGAGAAAGGAGATCTAAAGTAGCCTTACTTCCTGGATGTCCTGCTAAAGCAGAATTATGATGTGCCTCAATAACCTTTTGTCTCAACTGATTTGGGACAAACAGTCTCCCTGAAGGTCCTGCAGGGGCGTCCCCCTGAGCCTCTAATACCTCCTCCTCAAGCTCAGAACATACAGCCGACACTACCACCCCCTCCTGAAGGATAGGAATCGGGTCATCCGTTTTCCCGGCCCCTGGGAAACTGCGAGACAAGGCATCAGCCTTAACATTCTTAGACCCAGGGCGATATGTGACGACAAAATTAAACCTGGTAAAAAACAACGACCATCGAGCTTGTCTGGAATTCAGACGCTTAGCAGATTCCAAATACAGCAGGTTTTTGTGATCAGTAATGACGGTAACCGGGTGGACTGCCCCCTCCAAAAAGTGACGCCATTCTTCAAAAGCCAACTTAATGGCCAAAAGTTCCCTATTGCCGATATCATAATTCCTTTCGGCGGACGACAATTTCTTAGAAAAGAAAGCGCACGGATGCCATTTACCAGGGGACGGACCCTGGGACAATATTGCACCCACCCCTACGTCAGACGCGTCCACCTCCACAATGAACGGCTGTGATGCATCTGGTTGGATGAGAACGGGTGCCGAAGCAAAACATTTTTTCAAAGAGGAAAAAGCTTGGCAAGCTTTGTCCGACCATTTAGAAAAATCCGTCCCTTTTCTTGTCATGTCAGTGAGAGGTTTGACAACAGATGAGAAATTACAAATAAATTTCCGGTAGTAGTTAGCAAACCCAAAAAACGCTGCAGAGCCTTAAGATCCTCTGGCTGATCCCATTCAAGCACTGCTCTCACCTTTTCAGGGTCCATACGGAAACCGGAAGCTGACACCAAAAAACCCAAAAACTGAAGTTCCTGTACGGCGAATACACACTTTTCCAGTTTGGCGTATAGTTTATTGTCTCGCAAGATCTGCAACACCTGTCTCACATGCTCCTGGTGAGACACAAGATCTGGCGAGTAAATTAAAATGTCATCCAAATATACGACCACAAACAGCCCACAAGGTGACGAAAAATGTCATTAACAAAATGTTGGAATACTGCTGGTGCAGTAGTCAGACCAAAAGGCATGACTAGGTTCTCATAATGTCCCTCCGGCGTGTTAAACGCCGTTTTCCACTCATCCCCCTCTTTTATCCTAATCAAATTATACGCCCCCCTGAGATCCAATTTAGAGAACCATTTGGCGCCCACAATTTGATTGAAGAGATCAGGAATAAGAGGGAGTGGATACGGATCTCGAACAGTAATCCGATTAAGTTCGCGGAAATCCAAGCAAGGGCGTAGGCCTCCATCTTTCTTCTTCACAAAGAAGAACCCCGCGGCTACTGGGGAAGATGAAGGTCTAATATGCCCTTTGGCCAGACTTTCCGAAATATAGTCTTTCATAGCCTGCCTCTCAGGACCAGAAAGGTTATACAACCTAGCTTTAGGTAACTTAGCATCAGGAAGTAAATTAATAGAGCAGTCATACACGCGATGAGGAGGCAACTCCTGACACCCCTCCTCAGAGAAAACATCCCCAAAGTCCTCCAAAAAAGGAGGCAATGTACTAGGCACGACCGCACTAATGACTGTGTTCATGCAGTTACTTTTGCAAAACTCACCCCATTGGCTTATCTCTCTGGACTGCCAATTAATCACAGGGTTATGTTTAACCAACCAAGGAAGTCCCAACACAATGGGAGTAGGTAGACCCTCCAACACATAACAAGATAATTGTTCCCTATGTATCGCCCCTACCCGAATATCAATGTTATGGACCTCATGAACAAAGCTACCTTGGCCGAGAGGCCTGGCGTCAATGGAGAATATAGGGATCGGTTTGGCCAATACACTCAGAGGCATACCTTGAGCCTGAGCAAACTGAGCGTCAACCAGATTAGCCCCGGACCCACTATCAAGAAGAACAGAAAATCTCTCCACTCTCGTACCAACCACCATCTCCACTGGTACAAGGAACTGAGAAGAACTAGCGGACGAAATACATACTCCCAGGTTGTCGTCCACCACACAACCTGGGATTAACAGTTTTCCGGCAACTTTTTGCTCAACAAGGCACGGGATGGACATCCCCCAACAAAATGTCCCTCTTTCCCGCAGAAGAAACACCTTCTAGTCCTGCTGCGTACCACCAATCCCCTCCTACGAAATGATGTCCCTCCCAACTGCATAGGCTCCTCTGAACAGACAAGGGGAACCTCAACATAAGGGACTTTTGTAGTAGGTGGAGCAACTACTGGGGGCGGAGTTACCTCGCACCTCTCCCGGAGCCGTCTATCAGTACGGATAGCTAGGGCCATAGCAGCCTCCAGTGATGGAGGAGAATCATACTGAGCCAAAACGTCTTTTAATTTGTCAGAAAGCCCATGACAAAACTGGCTCCTAAGAGCTGGGTCATTCCACTGAGTATCTGTGGCCCATCTACGGAACTCAGAAGCAAATTCCTCCGCCGGACGATCTCCCTGCTGTATCTTACGTAATTTTGTCTCAGCAAGAGAGACCCGATCTGGGTCATCATATACCAAACCCAGGGCAGTAAAAAATCGATCTACAGACTGTAGAGCGGGGATCCCGGAGGAAGGGAGAATGCCCAGGATTGAGGGTCCCCTTGTAGGAGCGAGATAACAATTCCCACTCTCTGCTCTTCACTCCCTGATGATCGAGGCCGAAGCCGAAAATACAATTTACATGCTTCCCGGAAGGTGAAAAATTTGTCTCGCCCACCAGTGAACCTGTCCGGGAGAGCTACTTTAGGTTCAAATCTGGTTTGCTCCAGGGGAGACAAAACTTTGGACTTAATGTCCGTCAGCTCCATGGATAATCCCTGCAACTGCAGAGCCAGCTGGGCTACTGGATCCATGGCAACTGGGGATAATTTTAAGGGCCAGTGAAAATGTCACGCGGTCTTATGATATGTGTACGATGTCAGTAAAGTATTCTTAAAAGAACAACACTCTATACAACATATAGATTATCAACATCAGCATGTAAATATAGAATAGATTTACCTGACACGATATCCGTTGAACTCAGGGTTAATCTTGAGGACTTGATACACTGTCACAGGAAAGAGGAGGACCGGGGGTCTAACCTGACCCTAAACTGGGGTCCTAACTAATCCCTCACCTTGGAGGTACTGATAATGGTTCAGAGGTCCAAGTCTCCAGCCTAACCCTGTCTCCTATCAGTCCCTGAACCCTGTAATCAGTCCTAAGAAGGATTCTGATTACCACCAAAGGGATATGGGCTGATCTCTGCTAAATACACAGATTAGACATATAAGGCAGACTGGAGAAAACACAGACTTGCATACACACTCAAACACAGAAGGAACATAAATGATCTGGGATATTAAACTCTAAGCAAGGTGAGCTTAAAACAACTAAGGAGCTCTTTAACTTAAGTCTATACAGATACAATCCTATCTGTGGTCTGCATGAAGAATTTCACTGGCAACTCCCCAAACAGACAACCAAGGATTTAAAGGAAACCAATCAACAAATAATTAATTGCAGCCGGGAGAAACTGAACCCAGTCCCAGAACCGAGCACAGACAGAATTAACTCCCTCACTGCCAAACACAAAGAAACAGCAACTCAGCTGTGAGAAGTCAGAATGTGCAACCGCGACGATCTTCGTGGCGATGCACACATGACATATTTCACTTTGAAATCCAGACAGGCCGGACACGCAGGGTTAATAGTTCCCTGTCTAAAATCTGCACCAGACCAAATACTTTTTGGCCGCTACACAATTTTCATTCCAGGAACGGGAAATATTCCAAAGAAAATACCACAGAGAGGAGCTGCCGAAACCAGAGCAAACATGGTGCTGAGAGGGATTAATAAACCAGGACCTGAGCTCTGTGAGGGGCTCCAGACCAGCACACAACCTGAGTCATGACATCTGCTGACTTCAAGAGACATGAACCCGTCTACACATAGAAGTCTCCTAACGTGTTGTCCAGTCCTGCAGCGTAAAGAATGGATAGCTTTAATGTCAGACTTTTCTAGTGAAAAGTTTACGAGGAGACGTGACATCACAAGACCCGTCTCTAAATCTTCAGGTCTATAAATATTCTTTCTTGTAATGGAGTCCTGGAAAAGACTTTGGCCGAGTGGGACCTGGCGCGGACCCATTGGCCGACTCGCTGAATATTACATGCTGTGTGCCGGTGTCATGGCGTTATAGTTACAGGGTTTCTACGTATTACGTGCTATAGACTCTGCTTTTGTGTAATCGCAGTGTGTATGGCGATGGAGAAAGACAAAGCGTGCGCAGAGGAGCCACAGACACAGGACTTAATATACCGGCCCTCCACCATCCTGCATGACCAGGGCCCTACAGGACTCCGGGCCGTATCATATTGGGGTCATCCTGTAGATACCACCAACCCTCTGCCATAGGCCCATGTCCTCCGCTACTATGTGGGCCGTGTGCTCCTCCGTAATCCACAGGTTCATCCATGAGGAATCATACAAGAGAGGAAGAGAAGATAAGGACCTCCTTCATAGTGGCACGATGGGCTGTGATGTATGAACCACAAATCCCAGCACTGTTCTACCTCTTGTGGGTTCACATCGAGTGAGACGGCTGCAGATTCCAGTACGGCCGGTGGCGGAGGCGTCAGTGTGTAGCAATGAATGGGACACTGGATGTGTCAGTGCAACGGTCCCTTCTTTCTCAGGATGTGTTGGGTCTCAGAGGTCGGACCACCACTGGTCATAAATTGATGACATAATTTGGGTCCCCTCCTCTATAATAGTGAAGGCCAGCACATCAATACGTTTCATACAGTTCAATGGGTGCAGGGAAATGGTCATAGACCCAACAGGGCCTCTCCGTTATCAGCCGGTCAGGGGGCAACACAGGACACCCACAACCAGGTAATTATCGGTGGACCTCCACACTGGATGTATGGGGTCCTAACATTGTAAAATGCTTTTGTCTTTGTGCTGATCAGTTGTGGGCTCCGTGCAGAAATGATCGTCCCCTATCCTGGTGCCCATACTTTCTGTACCATGAGAGGTGCCATCGCCCCTTTACGGAGGATATTGTGCACCGTATTTGGGGCTGCAATCTCCAGACATGACGAGGATTATGTAGAAGATTATGTAGGGGTATCCTGTCTGTGTATACGGGATCGTCCGCCCACACAGGGTATCCTGTCTGTGTATACGGGATTGTCCGCCCACGCCGGGTATCCTGTCTGTGTATACGGGATCGTCCGCCCACGCAGGGTATCCTGTCTGTGTATACGGGATCGTCCGCCCACGCCCAATATCCTGTCTGTGTATACGGGACCGTCTGCCCATGCCCGGTATCCTGTCTGTGTATACGGGATCGTCCGCCCACGCCCAATATCCTGTCTGTATATACGGGACCGTCTGCCCACGCCCGGTATCCTGTCTGTGTATACGGGATCGTCCGCCCACGCAGGGTATCCTGTCTGTGTATACGGGATTGTCCGCCCACGCCGGTTATCCTGTCCGTGTATACGGGATCGTCCGCCCATGCCCGGTATCCTGTCTGTGTATACGGGACCGTCCGCCCACGCCGGGTATCTTGTCTGTGCATACGGGACCCTCTGCCCACACCGGGCATCCTGTCTGTGTATACGGGACCCTCTGCCCACGTCCGGTATCCTGTCTGTGTATACGGGACCCTCTGCCCACGCCCGGTATCCTGTCTGTGTATACGGGACCCTCTGGCCACGCCGGGTATCCTGTCTGTGTATATGGGACTGTCTGTCCACGCCGGGTATCCTGTCTGTGTATACGGGACTGTCTGTCCACGCTGGGTATCCTGTCTGTGTATATGGGACCCTCTGGCCACGCCGGGTATCCTGTCTGTGTATACAGGACCATCTGTCCACGCCCGGTATCCTGTCTGTGTATACGGGACTGTCTGTCCACGCGAGTATCCTGTCTGTGTATACGGGACCCATCTGTTCACGCCTTGTATCCTGTCTGTGTATACGGGATCATCCGCCCATGCTGGGTATCCTGTCTGTGTATACGGGATCATCCGCCCATGCTGGGTATCCTGTCTGTGTATACGGGACCATCTGTCCACGCCCGGTATCCTGTCTGTGTATACGGGATCGTCCCGCCCATGCTGGGTATCCTGTCTGTGTATACGGCACCGTCCGCCCACGCCTTGTATCCTGTCTGTGTATACGGGATCGTCCGCCCATGCTGGGTATCCTGTCTGTGTATACGGGATCGTCCGCCCATGCTGGGTATCCTGTCTGTGTATACGGGACCATCTGTCCACGCCCGGTATCCTGTCTGTGTATACGGGATCGTCCGCCCATGCTGGGTATCCTGTCTGTGTATACGGCACCGTCCGCCCACGCCTTGTATCCTGTCTGTGTATACGGGATCGTCCGCCCATGCTGGGTATCCTGTCTGTGTATATGGGACCATCTGGCCACATCGGGTATCCTGTCTGTGTATACGGGACCCTCTGACCACGCCCGGTATCCTGTCTGTGTATACGGGACCATCTGCCCACGCCGTGTATCCTGTCTGTATGTCACCCCCGTCCTCAGCTCTGATGTCTACATTACGTTGACTTCATATTACGGAGCTGCCGGGGGACTGGCACTTATCCCAGAGAGAAGAAGGGATGGCAGCCGCAGGATAAGAGCTGCCAATGAAAGCTGCTGCCCGGCCGTGCCCCGGAATGACCCCAGCACCAGTGCTGAAGAGAGCCATTGACTCCAAAAAGACCGGAGACCCAGTTATGTAACAGAGAGTGCAGCAGATACAGCACCCCCGAATGTAGATGTAAAGGGGCGCAGATATCACGCATGGCTCCCACGTCATCACCGTATATAGAGTGCTAGTTCTATCCATGGTCTACTGGCCTCACACCTGTGACACTACCACCACCATCATCCTCACTGCAGGGACTCCAGGAGGCAGAAGTAGACATGTAATAAATAAGCGTCCGAGACTCCTCACATGTTAGGAAGTCATCGTTCTGCCCACCACAAAGACGTCACAAAATAATTGTATATAAAGTGATCAGTAACTCAACTGTCATCGTCACCCGGTGACACAACACTGATCGTCACCCGGTGACACAACACTGATCGCCACCCAGGGACACAGCACTGATCGTCACCCGGTGACACAACACTGATCGTCACCCGGCGACACAACACTGATCGTCACCCGGCGACACAACACTGATCGTCAACCGGCGACACAACACTGATCGTCACCCGGCGACACAGCACTGATCATCAACCGGCGACACAACACTGATCGTCACCCGGTGACACAACACTGATCGCCACCCAGGGACACAGCACTGATCGTCACCCGGTGACACAACACTGATCGTCACCGGCGACACAACACTGATCGTCACCCGGCGACACAACACTGATCGTCAACCGGCGACACAACACTGATCGTCACCCGGCGACACAGCACTGATCGCCACCCAGGGACACAGCACTGATCGTCACCCGGTGACACAACACTGATCGTCACCCGGTGACACAACACTGATCGTCACCCGGTGACACAACACTGATCGTCAACCGGTGACACAACACTAATCGTCACCCGGCGACACAACACTGATCATCAACCGGCGACACAACACTGATCGTCACCCGGTGACACAACACTGATCGCCACCCGGGGACACAGCACTGATCGTCACCCGGTGACACAACACTGATCGTCACCCGGTGACACAACACTGATCGTCAACCGGTGACACAACACTGATCGTCACCCGGTGACACAACACTGATCGTCACCCGTTGACAACACTGATCGCCACCCAGGGACACAGCACTGATCGTCACCCGGTGACACAACACTGATCGTCACCCAGTGACAGCACTGATCGTCATCCAGCGACACAACACTGATCGCCACCCAGGGACACAACACTGATCGTCACCGGTGACACAACACTGATCGTCACCCAGTGACACAGCACTGATCGTCACCCAGTGATACAACACTGATCATGAACTGGCGACACAACACTGGTCGTCACCCGGCGACACAACACTGATCGTCACCCGGCGACACAACACTGATCGTCTTCCAGCGACACAACACTGATCGTCACCCTACGACACAACACTGATCATCGGGTGACACAACACTGAGCGTCACCCAGTGACACAGCACTGATCGTCATCCGGCGACCCAACACTGATCTTCACCAGTGACACAACACTGATCGTCACCAGCGACCCAACACTGATCTTCACCCAGCAACACAGCACTGATCGTCACCCGGAGACAACAGCATGATCGTCACCCAGCGACACAACACTGATCGTCACCCAACGACACAACACTGGTCATCGGGTGACACAACACTGATGTCACCCAGCGACACAGCACTGATCGTCATCCGGCGACCCAACACTGATCTTCACCCAACGACACAACACTGATCATCACCCAGCGATACAACACTGATCATCACCCAGCGATACAACACTGATCATCACCCGGCAACACAGCACTGATCATCACCCAGCGATACAACACTGATCATCAACCAGCGACACAGCACTGATCATCACCCGGCAACACAGCACTGATCGTCACCCAGCGACACCACACTGATCGTCACCCAGCGACACAACACTGATCATCGGGTGATACCAGCGCTCGTCTGAGCAACTGCAGTCTGAGCTGACTCGTGAAGACTAGATGACCAGTGATGTCACTTACTGACTGCTTGATGTAGTTTTAGCAGCAGGATATTTTCACTAGAGGACTAGTGAACCTGCTGCCATATAGTCCTGCATATTCATGAGCCCTATATAACCCGTTTCCCACTTGGCAGTTTTCTGCCTATGCACAGGAAGCCGCCAAACTCTGGTGTGGGCGGATGTCAGGAAAATATGAATCATTTTCCAATGTCTGGGCTACCCCACCAGAGTTGAATTACTGCCACTCCCCCATTGGTTTGTGAAAGACCTAGCTTCACAAGCAATCCCCCTCACTACTGAAGCCCCTCTCAGTCTGCCTTTGTGAAATTCTATCCACTCCCCCTCCCTTTAGCAGAAGGTCACTTTATTACTCTGGCTGACTTATATGTGAGTTTCTTTTCCCTCCAAAACTTCCTTTGTCTATTCCAGGTCGAATTTAATAACTCCTGTTAAACCTAGAAACAGGAAAAGTAGATTTCCATGATCAGAGTAATTGGACCTATGCACAGCAACGTTTTGCGGCTTCTGGGGTCATCAGAAATCTGGGAAATAGGTTCTGCCCCCAGTAACACGCAGACATGTCGTGTTTGGTCTCAAAAGAAAGTTAAATTCGCAGTGGAAAATATAACGCCCTGTCATCACCCTGTGAGCTTCCCAGCCAAAGATATGGCAAGTAGAAGCTTTTAATAACTTTTCAAAATAGGTGGTCCTTCCAGGAACAGCCCATATGTGAAGTCAACAGAAGTGGGAGTTCCTAAGTTTGTGGCAAACCATAAAACCGAAACAACCATTTTGAGATGTGTTCAGACCCCGGAAAGATCGCCAGACAACATGCTGTGGACTGAATCTTTTCTGTGGGATTCTCTCCTCCCCTATATCGACACGTCATAGCTGTGACTGAGGTAGAGTAAGTTTCTTCTTTTAATCCCTTTTATTTGCTAACTGTTGTACATACAGTATTTTGTCTCCTTTTGGAATATCTCTTGTATTTTTGTAAACACTGCCTATATTTTCTGGAGTAAACTTATAAATTTACTAGTTTAGTTCTTTTTGCTGTATGACCGAACCAGAACGTACTCCACACCCAATCACGCTACCTTTGGGTTGGTTCCTGACCCGATATAGGTTTTGGTATGAAAGGAAGAACTGGAGGCATCATAGCGTCCTGGTGATATTGGGGAACCCTGGCAGTGACGGATCAGAGGTTTATGTGTGTATTCCTGGCCTGGGACTGGTGATACACATACCGCCCTCACTGCAGAGTGCCCGCTAGCCAGTACGTGACAAGGCAGCTTTTCCGATGACTACTTACCCAAGGTGCAGTTCCCTGACTGACCTGAGGATAAGGGGGGTGCCAGAGAGCTGCAAGTTCCTAATTGGAGCTGAAAGTGGAAACAAAATTTTGGGTTTCCCTGATAGTGGAGTTATACAGCGGAAGCAGCCAATCACTGGTGAGGTTATAGGGAACTTGCAGATCTGCAGGAAAGAAAACTGATTGCATCATAACTGCAGCAAGCAGCCCAGTAAGTGACAGCCCCTACATCATTGCTGCTGTGAGATGGTGACAGGTTCCCTTTAAGGGGGGTGCAATATGTAGGCAGTGTACGGTGGAACATTTGCACACTGTATGGCACTTTAATTGTGGCTGTGAATGGCAGCATTAGTGACTATACCGCAGTGTTCCCGCTTTGTGAACCGTGCACACTGAGCAGACTGTCGAGCTTACCGCCACTTCTGTGCCATTCTTGCAGGTCCTCCATGTGTGGGTGTCATTGCTGACCTGCACCTTGTAGGATGTCACCCAGTCATTCCTGCAGAGAAGACACAATGTGAGGAGGGGAGGACGATAACGAGCATCGAAAAGTATCTGCCCCCTCTGATCGGAGCCTCATTACATTCAGACGATGCAAACTGCAGCGAGTGCAGCTCACAGGAGGAGGAAGTCCCATGTAACCTACTACAATGTAACAAATCCTCACCTGTGAGATCCCATAAATGTACTCACGTCCAGATTGAGTTCTTCCCCTGAGTGATGACTCCTGAGAAGCGAGTGAGACGCCGAGCGTCCACCTCCAGCCACTGATTCTGGTTCTCCTCACCGGCACACCACGCACCGTCAAAGAAGTCATCGTCATAGATCCCAGACTACAGGAAGAGACCGAGAAGGAAAAAGCTGAATATATGACACCAGAATAAGACCAGCCACTCCACCAGCAGAATAGTGAGTGCAGCTCTGGAGTATAATGCAGAATGTAACTCAGGATCAGTAATGTAATGTATGTACACAGTGACTGCACCAGCAGAATAGTGAGTGCAGCTCTGGAGTATAATACAGGATGTAACTCAGGATCAGTAATGTAATGTATGTACACAGTGACTGCACCAGCAGAATAGTGAGTGCAGCTCTGGGTATAATACAGGATGTAACTCAGGATCAGTAATGTAATGTATGTACACAGTGACTGCACCAGCAGAATAGTGAGTGCAGCTCTGGAGTATAATACAGGATGTAACTCAGGATCAGTAATGTATGTACACAGTGACTGCACCAGCAGAATAGTGAGTGCAGCTCTGGAGTAAAATACAGGATGTAACTCAGGATCAGTAATGTATATACACAGTGACTGCACCAGCAGAATAGTGAGTGCAGCTCTGGAGTAAAATACAGGATGTAACTCAGGATGCACCAGCAGAATAGTGAGTGCAGCTCTGGAGTATAATACAGATGTAACTCAGATCAGTAATGTAATGATTACACAGTGACTGCACCAGCAAATATGAGTGCAGCTCTGGGTATAATACAGATGTAACTCAGGATCAGTAATGTATGTACACAGTGACTGCACCAGCAGAATATGAGTGCAGCTCTGGGTATAATACAGATGTAACCAGGTCATAATGTATGTATACACAGTGACTGCACCAGCAAAAGGAGTGCGCTCTGGTATAACAGGATGTAACCAGGATCAGTAATGTATGTCACAGGACTGCACACAAATAGTGAGTGCAGCTGGTATAATACAGGGTACTCAGATCTAATGTATACACAGTGACTGCACCAGCAAATAGTGAGTGCGCCTGGGTTAATACAGATTAACTCAGATCAGTAATGTAATGTTACAAGTGACGCACCGCAGAATAGTGAGTGCAGTGGTATATACAGAGTACCGGATCAGTAATGTAATGTTGTACACATGACTGCACCAGCAAATATGAGGCAGCCTGAATAAGAAACTCAGGATCATAATGTAACCAGTGACGACAAATAGTGAGTGCACTGGTAACAGACCAGATCAAATAACACATGACTGCACAATATGAGTCACTGGGTATAATAGGGTAACTCGGACATATAGTAACACAGACTGCAGAAATGAGGGTCTGGAACAGAGTAACTAGTTATGTAAATGTACACAGTGACCACAATATGCAGCTCTGGTATAATACAGTGTCAGACAAATATGAACGGACTGACGGAATAGTGAGGGCTTGGTATAAGAGTAACTCAGTCATAATGATGTTGTACCATGATCACAGCGAATGTTCAGCTCTGTAAACGATACTCATGTAATGTACACAGTGACTGCACCAGCAGAATAGTGAGTGCAGCTCTGGAGTATAATACAGGATGTAACTCAGGATCAGTAATGTAATGTATGTACACAGTGACTGCACCAGCAGAATAGTGAGTGCAGCTCTGGAGTATAATACAGGATGTAACTCAGGATCAGTAATGTAATGTATGTACACAGTGACTGCACCAGCAGAATAGTGAGTGCAGCTCTGGAGTATAATACAGGATGTAACTCAGGATCAGTAATGTAATGTATGTACACAGTGACTGCACCAGCAGAATAGTGAGTGCAGCTCTGGAGTATAATACAGGATGTAACTCAGGATCAGTAATGTAATGTATGTACACAGTGACTGCACCAGCAGAATAGTGAGTGCAGCTCTGGAGTATAATACAGGATGTAACTCAGGATCAGTAATGTAATGTTGTACACAGTGACTGCACCAGCAGAATAGTGAGTGCAGCTCTGGAGTATAATACAGGATGTAACTCAGGATCAGTAAGTAATGTATGTACACAGTGACTGCACCAGCAGAATAGTGAGTGCAGCTCTGGAGTCTCACACAGGAAGGGGCGGAGCTTGACGTGTGCTCGGTGTCTGCAGCTGCTTGGAAAGATCTCTGCAAAGGAAGGATTTTTTTTCCCTGGTCCACCTGCCTGCCTTCCCACAGAGAGACACTTATCCCTGGGACCGTGCGCCGGCTCCCACCCTCCAGCAAGGCGGCTGGGGGTGGGAGGCCTCACATACCAGCAGGAGGCCATACCATCTAGCCGGTCCCAGGGGAGATGGCGAGGAAAAAGCCCTCGGGGGGCCGCAAGACCCCAGGAACCAAGACCCCCGAGGCTGGGACCGTGGCGGTTACTCCTTCCGGAGGAGGAGAGAGAGGCGGCCAGCGGAGGTGCGGTGGTGGAGCCCCCCAACATCGGGGGCTCCAAGGCAGCGGGGGAGCCTGTCACCACCTATGGCTCCCGCATCCACGCGCACCTCTGCGAATACGAGGAGGCCGCCAAACAGCTAAGGAGACTCCGGGAGGAGTTGAAGGGAGCACGCATCATGGCGAAGAACAAGCTCCCTGCCTCAAGGAGAGCAGAGGTCACCGCCACGGTGCAGAGGCTGAAGGGGTCAATTACAGATCTGGAAAAACCGGAGGGCAGAGATCCTGGCTGGGAGCGGCCCTTTCGAGGAGAAGCTCAAAAACGACGACCGGTTCAGGGCCCTGACCGGTGGGTCTCCTGGGGGGTCAGGAGGCCCCAGCCAGGTGGAGGAGGAGAAGGAGGAAAATGGCGGCTGTGAGGTATCTGCGCCAGTCCCACCTGAAGACCTGGTGAGTGTAAACGCCCAGGTATCATGCAGCGGGATAGCCCCCGAGCAAGTGGCCCTCCCACCGGACTCCAGTAATTCGGAGGAAAGTGGGAGCGAGGGGGAGGATGGCGGGAGTGGTATCAGCAGTGAGGGGGCTGCCTCATCCTGCAACAAGTGCGGCAGATCGAGTCCCCAGCACGGTTTGGAGAGCTGTTGTTTGGGGATGAGATCTGCGAGGATGGGGCAACCGGGAAGGGGAAGAAAAGAAAAAAAAAAGCCAGAGTCACCACCATAGACAAATTCGTCTATGCTCCCCTTCCTGGGCCCCCCTGTCCCGTTGTGTGGAACCCGCTACCCACCCCGGCTCGGGCCCTGTGGTGGGTCCGCAGCAAGGGAGCGGGGAGAGAAGAGTCTGCCCGGGTCTGGGTGCCATGTCTGGTGGTGGCAGCTCGGACTCAGGCAGCGATATGGAGAGTGTCGGTGCCGGTGTTGTTGATGTGGGGTGCTCGGGCCCAGTCCTCTGTGGCAGCGGGGGCTGGCCCGGCACCTGAGTCGGTACAGCCGGGGCCGCATCTCCGGCGGCGAGAGCTGGGGTCTCTGGGCCCCCCACACGCGGATCCGCTCAGACTGGATCATTTTTGGGGGTCCAGAGACCAAGAAAGGGCGCGGAGTCTGCCGTAAGGCAGCAAGTTAAAAAGTGCAAGCTGTTGGTCGCTCCCCTGGCGGTGTCCGCGGCAGGGTCGGGGTCCTCTGCGCGTCGATCCAATAAGGGGTCCGCGCGGGGGCCCCGCGCCGCTGGGCGCCGAGGGGGAGTGGCCGACCTTGCCAAAAGCGAGTGGTGGGTACAAGAAGGCGGTGGTGGCCTGTGAGGGGGGCGTGTCCTCCTCGCCGCTGTCCCACCCGCTATTGTCGCGTCTGGCGGGGGGGCTAGCCTTGCGGGCTGCTGCCTCACCCGCTATGACTGCGGCTGGCGGTGGGGGCGTGGCCTCGGCGGCCGCAGCTCCGCTCGCTGTGCTCACGGCTGGCGGGGGGAGCGTGGCCTTTCGGGCTTTCGCTCTACCCGCCATTGCCGTGACCAGCGGGGGGGGCGTGGCCTCGGCGGGCCCGCTGCCTTCTGTCCCACCCAAAACAATGCCCGAGAGAGCTGGCAAGGGGTTGCCGGGGTCCTCGGCCCGCTTACCTCCATCTGGTGGTGCAGGGGCTCCGGTGCCCCAAGAGAAGCCAGCACAGGTTTCCAGTGGGGGGCAGGGTGCAGAGGCAGAGCCTGTCCCTGCCCCAAATGTAACAACAGAAAAAAAAAATGGAGCCAGAGAGCTCAGGAAGTGCTGCTGCTCCTGAGCCCAGGCAGAGCTTACTAGGTGGGCTTTGTTCTGCGGCTCGTAAAGGGGCGGCAGTACTCCTGGGCAAAAACAATACGGGGCAGAGCACCAATCAGCCAGGGCCCCCAGCAGGTAAAAAACGAAACAGCAAGGAAAATAATATTGAAAATTCTGATGAATTGGCTGAGGTGAATGGTATGAGTGAGGTGAGTGACATGAGTGACGTGGATGTGGGTGGGAGTGAATGCGGAGGGAGTGAGTGTTGGTGAGGGAGGGGCTGGCCCATCTGGCCCCCCAGCAGTGAGACCCCGTTCTTTTGCGGGGTTGTGGCTGGGGCTCCGGGGGGTTCTCGGGGGGTCTCCTTGCCTCCGGACTCTGGGGACGGCGTTTTGCACCGCCGTTTTCTGGAGGCCCTTAAAAAAGGAGAGCGGTCGGTCAATGTAGAGGAAGAGAGGTGGACTTGTCTTTCTGGTTGGAGAGACATGGCCTGGCCGCCTTCCAAGATAGAAGGGAGGGGGAAACCATTTGGTCCCTCCCGACAGCCGGGCAAGGGCCGGCCAGGAGGAATGTGGTCCGTCTTCGCTGGAGGGGCGGTGAAGCTTGCCCACCCAGGAGTAGGGTGGTGGAGCTCCTCCTGAAGATGGGCTTCAGGGCGATGGACATCTTTGCCCTGATCCATCCCTCGGCCACCCTATTCTTCGACATCAGTTTCGTTCGGCCGGAGGGGCTAGAGCTCTTCTGGTCTAATTACGAGCTGGTAAAGGGGGAGCCCGGATGGCGAGGCTTCGCCGTACAGGTGTTGTCTCGCCAAAATGCCGTTAAGAGAGTGACCGTGGTGACTTGTAACGAGTCACTCTCCGGCGTTGACATCATGACTGGCTTTCCCGTTATGGGGAAGTCACGGACGTCCCCAAAAAAAATCGGGACGAGTTCGGTATCTGGTCGGGGGGCTGGACCTTCATGATGAAGTTGAAGGTCTCAGGGGGTACCGTCACCCACATCCCTTCCTCGGCGTTCCTAGGGAGGGACAGGATCCTGGTCTTCTACCAGGGGCAGCCGAAGGTCTGCCACAAGTGCGGTGATCCCCGCCACTTCAGCGCAAGCTGCAAGGTGCAGAAATGTGCCTTGTGTGGTGGGGTAGGTCATCTCGCCGCATCTTGCAAGGACATTCGGTGCCACCTGTGTGGTGACCTAGGTCACCCGTATAGCCGCTGCCCTCGCTCCTTTACCAATGCCGCTGCAGGCCCGGTGGGGGAGACCGTGAGGGGGCAACCCCTGGCGGCGCGACCTCTGCTGTGGCAGGTGGTGGTGGCGGGAGAGGGGCTAAGGGGCCAGTGAGGAAGGACAAGGCCAATAGAGGTCCCTCTTACCAGAGGAGACAGGAAAATCGCCACGGGGGTGAGGGGCGGGGAGAGCCTCAGGCAACGGGGTGATGCCTGCCCTCCCCTCTAGGCCGGTGGCTGGTGTCTCTGAGGCCCCGGGGGAGGAAGAGGTATGCGAGGAGATCAGGAGGTTGGAGAGGGAGGAAAACCTGGCTGACTCCGACAACTCCTCCCAGTATGAAAGTGTGGATGAGGAGGTCACGGATCAGCCTACAGTAGAGAAGGGTGATAAAAAGCGTACCGGAAGGAGGAAGAAGAAGGTGGTTAAGCCTTCCAAACCTCCTCCCCCGACCGTAAGTATGCCAACGGAAGGGCTCACCGGCTCCCCTCTGATCGCCCTCTCCAACCGGTACCAAGCCCTCGACGACCCTGCTGGGACGGAGGTCGGGGGCGAGGGGCCGGGGGCGCCATCTGGGGGGCTTTCAGGGGATGGCGGAGTCTGTCCCCCAGGGGACGCTGTTTCCTCTGGGGGGGGGGACAGACCTGGAGCCCGGAGGCAAGGAGACCATGGGGATGGATACCTCGTCTTCCCTAAAACGGAAGGGATCAGACCCCTCTTCGGAGGGGAAAGATGGGAAAGACGGGGTGGGGAAGAAGAAGGCCATCTAACCCAATCACCCATGATGGCGGAACTCACCCCGTTGACTCTGGCGTCCATTAATGTCGCCAGTATTAAGTCAGATGCGGCCAGATTTGCGGCCTTTGATTTTTTCACCCGATTTGAGGCTGAAATTTTGTTTTTGCAAGAGACCCGACTAACAGACATGGGGGCCATCCATAAAGCCAGGAGGGAGTGGAGGTGTGGGCCCTCATACTGGTCTCTTGCGGCCGAGCCGTATAGCGGGGTGGCGGTCCTTTTTAAGACCGCGGAGGTGGAATGCCGACGGGTTATTGAGATAGAAATGGGGAGGTGCCTGGTCTTAGACGTTTTCATGAGGGGACAGGAGCTTCGGCTCATAAACATCTATGGTCCACAATCCAAGTGGGACCGCAAATGTCTCTTCATGAAGATCAAGCCCTTTCTTTTTACGAGCCGGCAGGTGGTCTTCGGTGGGGATTTTAACACCATTACGAGATCCCGTGATAGGGGGGGCCCCGGAGGCCACCTGGCTTACGATAGTACAGCATAAATAGTATAGCTAGCGAAGCTCGCCTGGTGGATGTCCACATCCGGCACACCCCAGGTCACGGGGGTTTCACCTTTCATAGAGGTAGCTGTAGGTCTAGGATAGATAGGTTTTTTTTGAAGGAGGATGCCATCTTTTCTGCAGTGTCCGCCGTTGAGGTGGAATTCTCCGATCACTGTTTAATTTTCTTTTCTCTGAATGTTACAGAGACGCCCCGGATGGGAAGAGGGCTGTGGAAGCTGAATTCATCCCTGTTGGAAGAAGCGGAAGTGAGACAGTCCTTTGAGGAATTTCTTCAGAGCCAGGTACCGCTTTTGGATCTCTGTAGCAGTAAGTCTGAGTGGTGGGAGATCTTCAAAGAGAGGGTGGCGGGGTTCTTCCGTCAGCTCTCGAGCCTCAGGAGTCTGAACAGGCACCGCTTTGTATCAGGCTTTGAGGAGGAAACTCGAGCAGCTCGTCTCGACTGGGGGTGACCGTGAGGAGATCTCCAGGGTGAAGTCTTTGCTCAAGAGGTGTCAGTATGATAGGCACACATCTTTGGTTTTTTGAGAGGGATTTCGGGAGGTACCGCTCGCCCGACCCTTACAGAAACTGTAAGATGTCAGTGAATTGTAAGATGGTGACAGGACTGATCGACAGTACGGGTTCCCTGAACCGATCCAAATCAGGGATCCTGGAGGTGGTCAGATCCTTCTACTCGCACCTCTTGGAAAAGAGGGATCTGGATCGAGACGGGATGTCGGCTTTCCTGGCTGAGACCATTCCTGAGCCAGGAGATGACCCCTCTCTTGATGTTTTGGTAAGGCAATCAGGGAAGAGGAAGTGAGACTGGCCATTGATGGGCTTCGGCCCAAAAAATCGCCAGGTCCGGATGGCTTAACATCCGAGTTTTACAAGGCCTTTAGGGACTCCTTGGTCCCCCTCTTGACTGAGGTGTTTAATGAGTGCCTTTCCTCGGGTGCTCTTCCCAGCTCAATGAGGAGGTCAGCCCTGATTATCCTATCAAAGGGTAAGGACTCGTCCCGTATTGAGAACTGGCGTCCCATAGCGCTTCTCAATGTGGACCGGAAGGTTCTGGCAAAGGTGCTGTTTAATCGGCTGGTGAAGTTTGCACCCCAGCTCCTTTCGGGGGCTCAGCACTGCTCTGTTCCAGGCCGCAGTACTTTTAGTGCTGTGTCTCGGTGTCCGAGAGGCAGTGGAGCAGGGCAGGGCGGGTCACTGGAAGGGGTACTTGCTGTCCTTAGATCAAGCAAAGGCCTTTGACCGGGTGAATCACGAGTACCTCTGGTCTGTCCTTTTGAGGTACGGTCTGCCTGGGAGGTTTGTAAATTGGTTAGAGACCTTATACCAGGGGGCTGAGACTTTTCCACTCGTGAACGGTTGGGTTGGTCACCCTTTTGAGGTGAGTTCCGGGGTCCGCCAGGGTTGTCCTCTGAGCCCACTTTTATACGTGTTCGCGATCGATCCCTTCTTGAGGAGGGTAGATCGTGGACCGTTGGTGGGAGTCGGGATGGACCGGGCGGAGCCGGGGGCCACTCTGAGGGTGGTAGCGTACGCTGACGACGTCTCCCTCTTTGTGTCCTCGAGAGAGGAGGCGGATTGGGTCATGTCTGAGGTCGAACGCTACTCGGAGGCGTCCGGGTCCATGATCAACCGGGAAAAGTGCGAAAGTCTCTGGCTGGGAGGGGGAGATCCTAGTTTTGATCTCCCGGACACCCTTCCAGGGCCCCAGACCTCCGCCAAAATCCTAGGCATCGAATTTGGCCCCGGGGACTACCCCCAGCAAAATTGGGAGGGCAGACTTAAGATCGCCGCCCAAAAGGTGGACCAGTGGAAGGGTTGGTCTTTAACCCTGAGGGAAAGGGTCAACTTGGCCAAAGGCTTTCTGCTTCCCTTGTTAATATACCTGGGCAGTGTCTGCGTCTTGCCAGAGCCTCTCTGGACACGGGTCTATAGCCTTTTCTTCCAGCTGTTATGGGGGAACAGGCTTAACCTAATTAAGAGAGAGGTCACGTACCGCACGAGGAGACTAGGTGGGTTGGGTATGGTCAACCCGGTGGTGTTTCTGATAAACACCTTTCTTAAGATCAATGTTGCCAACCTCTATTTAGAGAGGGCTCCTCCGTGGGTATTCTCCTGCAGGGGTTGGTTTCGGCCTTTCTTCCAGGAATGGGAGACAGGAGGGCAGGTGAAGGACCTGCGCACACCGCACGGACATCTCCCGGCTTATGCTACCCCGGTTCTGAAGGTGATCCGCCGGTGGGGTCTGGGAATGTGGGAAATCAGGACCATGTCGAGGAAATTCCTTGACAGCAGGGTTCTGTTGACCCATTTCCAGAAGCCCCTGGTGCTCAAGGATTGCCCAGGCCGGGATCTGGAGGTTGGGCTTGGGTTATTAAATTCCAAGCGGATCCCTTGAAGTTTTGGGACTTGGCCTGGCGCTGCTTCCATGGGAGGCTGTATGTAAGGGACAACCTGAAGTGCAGGAGCTCCGATGATCGGGGTTGTCCCCGTGAGGAAGTGTGGCGACATGTTGGAAAGCATGGAGCATTTCCTCCTTCAGTGTCCCTTTAATACAGGGGTCTACAACAGGGTGGGTGCTTCCATAGGCTGGCCTAGGCTGGCGTCCCTTTCTTATCCGGAGTGGGCTTATGGGGCATTCAGATCCCTGGGTGGCCGAGAACGGAGCACTTTATTCCTGGTTAGTGTAGTCATTAGGTTCCACACTTGGAGTGCACGGTGTTTAGTTTCCACGCAGCGGAAAGTCCTCCCCCAGGATGAGGTGCTTAGAAACATCTTGGGTGACCTGGGAAGGTGCGCTCTTTGGAGTTCGAGAGGCTGGGCGCGAGGAGGGCCTCTTGGCTTTGGAGGGGTTTCTCCTTTAACGTGCCTTAGGGAGAGCTGGTCTGTGTGAGATTGTTGGTAGGGTAAGATAAGGTGGTGTGGGTGTTGAGGGAGAGAAAAGTAGGGTCAGATAGGGACAGGGAGGGCCAGTTTAGGGATAGCTAGATAGTTAGTTTTGATAAGCTAGGTAGAGTAGGGATAGGTAGGGGCAGGTAGGGATAGTTAGGGTCAGTTTCTTTTCTTTTAGGGGCAGATTTAGTTGGTGAGGGACAGGGTGCGTGTGTTGGTGGTTAGGGACGGGGCCTCTTAGGACTCCAGTTTCCCGGTGGTGGGCTGGTGTGTGGCACATTTAGCTTTTTGTTTTGTAAATTCAGGAAATAATGGATATTGGGCTTGCAGGCGCTGAACTTGGGCCTTGCAAGTTATGTGGTCAGTGTACAGTGTAAATGTTTATAATGTTGTGGTTTAAGCAAAGTGTGGTTAATGTAATGTAATGTGGGTAAAGTAATGTAATGTAGTGTTTTGTGTGGTAGGTCTGTTAATGTAATGTTTTGTATATAAGTGTAAATAGTTATATGTTTGGGGGGGTATAGTTTAGGTTGGGTGGGGGTGTTTGTGTGGGGGGAGGGCATGGAACCTGCCATGGACCCGAAAAATTTTCTAAGGGCATAAACTTTCATGGACCCATCAAGTTTGCTGTGAAAAGGGCATGAACTCATGGACCTGTGGTGTGGTGGGGAAAAAAAAAAAGAAAAAAATGTAAAAAAAAAAAAAAAAAAAAATTAATTAAAAAAAAAAAAAAAAAAATTCCATATCTTAGTGTATATAGTAGTGTATATAGTAGCGTTTATATATAGGTTGTGTTGTATGTATGGCCAGGTGAGGCCTTTTTTCTTTTTTTTTGGGGAGGTGCGTGATTGTGTGTCAGTGTGAGTGTGTGTGCATGTTTCTTTTATGTCTTATATTTAATTTGTTTAATGATAATGTCCCTGCTGGGGGTCCTTTGGAGCTGCAATAGTTCTGAAGAAGAGAAAGGACTAAGGACTCTGGACTTTTTGGTTTAATTTTGTTTTGAAGCTGGTTTCTTTTGTTTCTGTTATTTATCTTAGCAATGTTCATTTATGTACAGTTAGAAATGTATTATGGTATGTATTGTTTATATTTTTTATAATAAAAAGAGCTACAGGATGTAACTCAGGATCAGTAATGTAATGTATGTACACAGTGACTGCACCAGCAGAATAGTGAGTGCAGCTCTGGAGTATAATACAGGATGTAACTCAGGATCAGTAATGTAATGTATGTACACAGTGACTGCACCAGCAGAATAGTGAGTGCAGCTCTGGGGTATAATACAGGATGTAACTCAGGATCAGTAATGTAATGTATGTACACAGTGACTGCACCAGTAGAATAGTGAGTGCAGCTCTGGAGTATAATACAGGATGTAACTCAGGATCAGTAATGTATGTACACAGTGACTGCACCAGCAGAATAGTGAGTGCAGCTCTGGAGTATAATACAGGATGTAACTCAGGATCAGTAATGTAATGTATGTACACAACACAGTGACTGCACCAGCAGAATAGTGAGTGCAGCTCTGGAGTATAATACAGGAGGTAACTCAGGATCAGTAATGTATGTACACAGTGACTGCACCAGCAGAATAGTGAGTGCAGCTCTGGGGTATAATACAGGATGTAACTCAGGATCAGTAATGTAATGTATGTACACAGTGACTGCACCAGCAGAATAGTGAGTGTAGCTCTGGAGTATAATACAGGATGTAACTCAGGATCAGTAATGTAATGTATGTACACAGTGACTGCACCAGCAGAATAGTGAGTGCAGCTCTGGAGTATAATACAGGAGGTAACTCAGGATCAGTAATGTAATGTAAGTACACAGTGACTGTACCAGCAGAATAGTGAGTGCAGCTCTGGAGTATAATACAGGATGTAACTCAGGATCAGTAATGTATGTACACAGTGACTGCACCAGCAGAATAGTGAGTGCAGCTCTGGAGTATAATACAGGATGTAACTCAGGATAAGTAATGTAATGTATGTACACAGTGACTGCACCAGCAGAATAGTGAGTGGAGCTCTGGAGTATAATACAGGATGTAACTCAGGATCAGTAATGTAATGTATGTACACAGTGACTGCACCAGCAGAATAGTGAGTGCAGCTCTGGAGTATAATACAGGATGTAACTCAGGATCAGTAATGTAATGTATGTACACAGTGACTGCACCAGCAGAATAGTGAGTGCAGCTCTGGGGTATAATACAGGATGTAACTCAGGATCAGTAATGTATGTACACAGTGACTGCACCAGCAGAATAGTGAGTGCAGCTCTGGAGTATAATACAGGAAGGGGCGGAGCTTGACGTGTGCTCGGTGTCTGCAGCTGCTTGGAAAGATCTCTGCAAAGGAAGGATTTTTTTTTCCCTGGTCCACCTGCCTGCCTTCCCACAGAGAGACACTTATCCCTGGGACCGTGCGCCGGCTCCCACCCTCCAGCAAGGCGGCTGGGGGTGGGAGGCCTCACATACCAGCAGGAGGCCATACCATCTAGCCGGTCCCAGGGGAGATGGCGAGGAAAAAGCCCTCGGGGGGCCGCAAGACCCCAGGAACCAAGACCCCCGAGGCTGGGACCGTGGTGGTTACTCCTTCCGGAGGAGGAGTAGGAGAGGCGGCCAGCGGAGGTGCGGTGGTGGAGCCCCCCAACATCTGGGGCTCCAAGGCAGCGGGGGAGCCTGTCACCACCTATGGCTCCCGCATCCACGCGCACCTCTGCGAATACGAGGAGGCCGCCAAACAGCTAAGGAGACTCCGGGAGGAGTTGAAGGGAGCACGCATCATGGCGAAGAACAAGCTCCCTGCCTCAAGGAGAGCAGAGGTCACCGCCACGGTGCAGAGGCTGAAGGGGTCAATTACAGATCTGGAAAACCGGAGGGCAGAGATCCTGGCTGGGAGCGGCCCTTTCGAGGAGAAGCTCAAAAACGATGACCGGTTCAGGGCCCTGACCGGTGGTTCTCCTGGGGGGTCAGGAGGCGCCAGCCAGGTGGAGGAGGAGAAGGAGGAAAATGGCGGCTGTGAGGTATCTGCGCCAGTCCCACCTGAAGACCTGGTGAGTGTAAACGCCCAGGTATCATGCAGCGGGATAGCCCCCGAGCAAGTGGCCCTCCCACCGGACTCCAGTAATTCGGAGGAAAGTGGGAGCGAGGGGGAGGATGGCGGGAGTGGTATCAGCAGTGAGGGGGGCTGCCTCATCCTGCAACAAGTGCGGCAGATCGAGTCCCCAGCACGGTTTGGAGAGCTGTTGTTTGGGGATGAGATCTGCGAGGATGGGGCAACCGGGAAGGGGAAGAAAAGAAAAAAAAAAAGCCAGAGTCACTGTTGTCGACCCGCCACCACAATTGTGGATTACCAGGGCAATGGGGTACTCAGAGCCGAGCCCATGGAAGTCTATGGGGATGTCACAGGTAGCGGTGGCTCGGTCTGTGGCCCTGGCGGTCTGGCGTATGTTGGGGAATATTTACAGGGGATAGATATATTTACAGTTCGTGACGCCACCTGTAGTCTCTGGTAATTTGTACCAGCGCTGCTGTAGATCTCTGAGGGGATGGTGAGGCAGCTAGATGTCGGGTCCCCTACAGGTGGGACTCTTCCCTCAGGTCGATGGTTATGGTGGGGTTGTGCAGGCATGCAATTAAATAACTCAGTCTCACACCGTCAGCGTCTCTCCATACCTTTTTACTTGTTAGATGGTAAGGCAGGTCCCAGGGAGGCTGATGGGGTTGATGGAGGATGAGTTTTGAGGCAACGGCTGAGCAAGGCAGGGGCCTCCTTTACTTTCCAATGATGATGAGTCCAACCAGCATAAAGCGTAGTTCACTCCTGAAACTTCAGCTATTTCAAAGCTGTACTGCCCGGTCAGTTTTGTGGTGGAGCCTTCCAGTGATGAAACTAGGTTCTTATATGCTTGGCCTAGCTCAAAGTTCCTATTCCACCTGACCCCTATTACGTACTGACACTTCAGGGGCTGCTTGCTGTTACCTAAGGTCCAGTAAGCCTCTGGATCTTCTACCACTATGCGTGCAGCTATAGTGATGCTTCGGTCTCCAGTGACCGGTGACAATGTGCAGGATACTTCAATCCTAAAGCACTTCTGATTTCCTTCCACTGTGCCTTTCGACTTGCTCAAACTCTCAATCTCAGCACTGACTAGGCTAAGGTGAACTGGCTCACCTGTACTAGCCTCCACTACTGTACTGTCTCTCTGAATCGACAGGAATCTTGGTGCTCCAGACAGGCACTCCTTCTCTCTCCCTTCACCACAGGAGACACTACTCGACTCTCTTGTGCTGAAAACTACACCCCTCCACACCCCTGCTGGGTGTGTCCGAAGTATATGTGATATCATGGAGAGCCCTTAACCGTTACCTCTCCACTCATCCTCCTGGTATTGTGTACCTTAAATACCAGGGCTACACATTCCCCCATGGTAAACGGCAGCACTCCCGGGCTGTGAAATACAAAGAGACAATTTTGTTTATGCATTAAACATTAACATTAACTCGTCCCATCCGGGAGGTAAGGATCTCTTGAACGTTGCAAACAAAACATTAAATATAGAAAAATACAAAATATTAGATAGACATGTTCATATAATAAACAGCAAGATTCTTGTGAAGGACCCGCACCAAACCTTCAACGTGGGTCCTGGGTGGGCTGCAGGACATATGAATGCAGACCTCACTCAGTGCCACACCACACGGGTTTTATGTTCAGAGGTAAGTCAAGGCTTCGTGTGAAACCATTATAAGGCACCTTAGTGCAACTATTTACAAGATAAGTTCTGGGCTGGCACAGTCCTCAGCCTCTCAGTCCATTATAAGACACATAAGGAAAAAAACACATATATATATATACTTTTTACAATATTCACATTAATTTGTTATAATTACTGCTGGTATCGAATGGGTATCTTCCCTTTTGTGATTCGCTCTGATCTACGTGGAGTAGCTTCAGGTACATTAAGTTGTGATCTGTCTGCACTGTGTAACGGCAAACTATAGAACTGCCTCAATCTTTCTATGGATCTGGCAAGCGTACTGATGGCTGGGCGGTGTGAGTCAGCTTCACCAGGGGATCCCATAGTACGGGGCGCTGCTTCTGATGATTCTTCCTCTTGAGTTCCGTAGGTTGAGGTGTTGCTGGAATAGGTACCTCTAGAACTGGCTCAACTGGCACCACGGGCACAACTGGAGGTAGAACTTCCTCTTGTGGCTGATAAAATTGCAACACCGGAATTATTACAGCATCTCCCAGTCGGGGCCAATCCGCAGGAAAATCTCCCAGATCCATGTGTATGACCTCTTCTTTTCTTTTTTCTTGATTGATGACAGGGTTCTTTTCACAAAGCTTTAAGGGTTCTGGACACAATTTCAAATGGTCTCTGGACACAGTGGATATTGTTCTTCCTCCGTCCTTACTGATGATACAAACTTTTCTGTTGTCATATTTAGAATCTTGTACAACGTAGGGTTCTTGTTCCCACTGGTTATCCAATTTGTGCATTTTCCTTTTTCTTTTTAATACCACTTCTCCAGGCATCAAAGGCTTGGCAGGAGCATTTCTGTTGTAAATATCTTCCTGTTTCTCCCGTGCCTTGTTGAGACTTTCTTCTACACAGATTTGCACTCGTCTGTACTGCTCTTGCCGATTGATGTCCCAGTTTTCAATGGCGTCGTCTGCCTCCGGTTCTACCACTCCAAGTTCTAAATCCATTGGTAGTCTTCCGGGCCTTGCTCTCATAAGATAGGCTGGAGTGCAGTTAGTAGAACTTACAGGTATATGGTTATACAAGTCAACCAAATCAGGTAGTAAATCCGGCCATCGATTTCTATCTTCCAACGGTATGGATCTCAACAAGTCAAGGACAATATGGTTCATTTTTTCGCAAAGACCGTTGGTTTGAGGGTGGTATGGTGTTGTTCTAATTTTCTTGCACCCATACATGTGACAGAACTCCTTGAATAGATCGGCTTCGAAAGCAGGTCCTTGATCGGTTAATACTTGCTCCGGATACCCATGCGGTCTGCAGAAGCTTGCTTGAAAGGTTTTCGCGGCCGTCACTGCGGTCTGGTCCTTAACTGGAACAACCACCAGAAATCTGGAATAATGGTCCACCATGGTCAGGGCGTATGAGTATCCAGATCTACTTGACGACAGTTTGACGTGGTCCAGGGCCACAATCTCCAGGGGACGAGTCGTCCGGATAGGTTGCAGGGGTGCCTTCTGACTACCGTAGTCCTTCCTTCTGAGACCACAGGGTCCACAGTTCCGACACCACCTCTCAATGGAGCTGCGCATCCCTACCCAGTAGAACCGGCATCTCAACAGGGTCTCCAGCTTTCTCCAGCCAAAGTGTCCTGCTTGATCGTGGTATGCTTCCAACACCATTGGGACGTCTGCCTTGGGGACCACGATTTGCCAGACCATCTCATGGGTTCTGGGGTTGACGTATCTCCTGCACAACTTCTCACGGTATAGGAACAACCTGCTTTTCTCGTTCCACAAGAGCTTGGCTGACATAGGTGCATCCTTTTCCAAAGAGGAGCCTTCCTGCCTTAACAACTCCTTGATGCGGCTGACCACTGGATCACTGTCCTGAGTCTCTTTCCAGCTGTGATGGGGTAAAGGATTTAATGTTGCACCATACTGCTTTCTGTTGACTCGATGCTCGTGGACTACCCCATTTCGATGGAACGCGGGTAGCTCAATTTCTTCCAGGTCGTCCGATTCTTCTTCCGTATCAGAGTCATGCGGCATTCGAGACAATGCGTCAGCATTAGCATTCTTTCGACCTGCCCGGTACTTGATAGTAAACTGGTAATTGGACAACCGAGCCATCCATCGCTGCTCCATGGCACCCAGCTTGGCGGTTTCCAGGTGCGTTAAGGGTTGTTATCTGTAAACGCAGTGAACCGATTGGAGGCCAGATAATGCTTAAATCTTTCAGTAATGGCCCAGACCAGCGCCAGAAACTCCAGCTTGAAGCTGCTATAATTTTCCGGATTCCTTTCAGTTGGCCTGAGTTTTCTGCTGGCATATGCGATGACTTTTTCTTGGCCATTCTGCTTCTGACTGAGAACTGCTCCCAACCCTTCATTACTGGCGTCGGTGTACAACAGGAACGGTTGGCTGTAATCAGGATAGGTTAAGATCTCATCACCTGTAAGGATCTCTTTCATCTTTTGGAATGCTTCAGCCTGTTCCTTACCCCAATTAAAGGGAGGGTTTCTGCTCTTTAGGGATTGTCCTACTAGGAGGTCCTGTAAAGGAGCTGCCTTCTTCGTGTAATCTTTCACGAATCTCCTGTAGTAACCCGTTAGTCCCAGGAACTGTCGCACTTCCTTAAGGTTCTTCGGCTCCGGCCACTTCTGGATGGCAGTGACTTTCTCTGGGTCCGGCGCTACTCCTTCCGAACTGACGATGTGCCCCAAGTATTGTACCTTCTGTTTGAGTAGATGGCATTTTGAGGGTTTTAATTTCATCCCGTACCTGGACAGGGACTCGAATACTTCTGCCAGGTGCTTCAGATGATCCTCATAAGTCTTGGAATACACGATGACGTCATCTAGGTATAGCAGCACGGTTTCAAAATTGAGATGTCCCAGGCAGTTCTCCATCACTCTCTGAAATGTTCCTGGGGCACTACTGAGCCCAAACGGCATTCTGTCAAACTCACAGAGCCCCATTGGGGTGGTGAAAGCCGTTTTCTCACGATCCTCCTCAGCCACAGCCACTTGCCAGTAACCACTAGTCAGATCAAGGGTAGAAAAGTAGTTAGCCGTTTTCAGAGCAGCTAATGATTCCTCTATGCGTGGTAACGGGTATGCATCTTTGTGTGTTATGCGGTTCACCTGCCTGTAATCCACACACATTCTCATACTACCATCTTTCTTTTTAACCAGAACTAGAGGGGCTGCCCAGGGGCTACAACTATCCCTTATCACCCCGGCTTCTTCATATCATGCAACATTTCTTTAGCCTTCTGATAATGGGCTGGGGGTATAGGCCTATACCGCTCTTTGATGGGAGGATGACTGCCTGTAGGGATATGATGTTGGACTCCTTAATTACCCCAAAATCAAGTGGGTGCTTGCTAAACACTTGGGCATACTCTTGCACCACCCGTAATACCCCTTGCTTCTGGTGAGCGGGAGTGGTGTCCGTCCCAACATGGAGTTGCTGACACCATTCCGCCACCTGAGTTGCTGGGTCATTGTCCTCCGCTATTTGACAGGAGTCTAAGGACTCAGCCGGAAGAATAGAATTATTGTCGACAGCATGTAGTTTAGCAATGGTTGCATAACGGGGTAAGTTTACCTCATCATCTCCCAATTGAGAAGCCGTACCGGTACTCTTCCATTCACCACTTCTACTACTCCCCTAGCAGTCATAAGTGTAGGTCTATGTTCTGAATGGTGGGGTTCTACTACAGCTTGGTAATTCTGTCCTCTCAGACCTATGGCTGCCCTGCACCAGATAATCATTTCACTCATTGGGGGTATCACAATAGGATCCGAGTCAGTGACCCGTACATTACCAATTTCGCCGTCTGTAAGCTTCGCTTGCTGCTGACACACCAGGGCTCGGATCTCTCTTTGGATTACTCCTTTCTGCCTTGGTCGGGCAATCTCAGCGAGCTGTTGGAGCAAGAACACAACTTCTCCCAAACAATTACCGATAATGTTAGTACCCAAAATTATATTTAACCCGTTCTCCTCATTTGCAGTCTTTACTACCAGAAGCCCCTGGTCTTTCAACTCCTCTCTGCCCACCTTTACATCTACACATTTTGTCCCGAGTACTTCTACAGGAAGACCATTAGAAGCATATACGGTAAAGTCAGGGCTCGGGGGATTAAGACTGTCCATTGACCAGTACTTAGTATATAGGGCATCAGGTATTAGGGTCACTTGGGACCCAGTGTCTAACAATGCCGGAACTGCAATACCATCTAAGATGATGGACAGGTAGGGTCGCCCACCCACATACCTGCGGTTCCAGTCTAAGGGGCCTGACGGGTATTCTCCTGGGTGTTGGCCCTTGGACCCAGGTTCTGCCCGTTTAAAGGACACTGTGGAGATATATGACCTTTCCGGTTGCATCGATAACAGATGATCTCTCGACGAAGAGGGTGTTGATCAGAGGTCGCTCCTGGGGGTGGCGTTGTCCTCCTCCGGGGGGGCGACGTCTTCTTTCTTCTCCGGTGCATCCACGGGACGTCTTCTGGGCAGTCAGCTAACAAGATCTTTCCTTCCTCCTCTTTCCGCAGCTGCAGGGCACTCATTACAGCAGCCAGATTTTTAGTCAGCTGGCGCACCTCTGAGCGCAGACAATCCAATTCACTGGGAGATGTCACCTGCGTTTTGGTTTCGGCCACTAACGGGGAACAGGAGGTTACTGCCGGTTCCGGAGTGACTTCACCCTGATGATGTTGGGTTGCCACCTCGGGTTTGCCCAGGGGCCGCAGCCCTTTTATTGCCATGTCTTTTAGGGCATCAAAGGTAGCATCCGGATGATCTAAGGACCACCAGTTTACAGTTCTGCGTTCCTCTTGGGATCTCAATCCCTGGATAAATTGTTCTTTCAGCATTTTATTCTCATTGATAGCATTTAAATTGTTAACCTGCTTAAGGGCTCTCAGGGCTCCTTGTAGTCGGCAAGCGTAGTCCCGGATGCTGTCACCTGGCTGTTGTGAACAGTGATAGAAGGCCATCCGGAGATCCGTTTCTGTGCGGTCTTCAAATATGGCATGCAGCTTAAGGAAGATCGCAGGTACCGACTCCTGATCAACGGTATCCCAAGTCTCCACTTCCCTCTCAGCAGCGCCAGTTAGCTGCCCTATTAGCACAGCAGCTTTTTGTCTCTCAGGCATGGAGTACATTTCTAGGATGCTGCATAACTTCCGCTTGAAGCCTGCTAATGTGCCTGGCTCACCGCTGTACTGGGGAAGCCATTTCGCCCCAGGCATATATGGGAGCGTTAGTGGCATGATCGGGACTACCGGACTGGGTGCTGGACCTGCACCCCCATCTGGCGCTACAATACCAGGCGGTGCGGGATTGGGGCCTCCGGCCGGGGCCGCACTGTCAGCCGGTTGTTGAGACATCTTAGCGCCCCCTTGGTTAAACGGAGCCTACCGGTTTCAGACGCTGCTACTTCACAGGCACAGCAGTGGGAACAGGACCTTCGTCGCAGGCGCTCTGATGTCAGAGCGTTCACTTCCTGTTGCAGGACCTGCCGCTGAGTCAGAGCCGGGGGCGTGTCCAAGACTCTGCGCGCTCTTTCAGGTACGCCCACCTTCTTCTCCAGCGCCTTAGGGCGCGAATCTGGCGGCAAATATGGCGGTATTTGGCGCCAAACAATAGCAACAGTCTTTTTCATCAAAACACTCCACAGGCACACAGGGCTCGCAGTTTTGCGAGTTTCGGATCCTGTTCGTGACGCCAAAGTTTTGTGTCGACCCGCCACCACAATTGTGGATTACCAGGGCAATGGGGTACTCAGAGCCGAGCCCATGGAAGTCTATGGGGATGTCACAGGTAGCGGTGACTCGGTCTGTGGCCCTGGCGGTCTGGCGTATGTTGGGGGAATATTTACAGGGGATAGATATATTTACAGTTCGTGACGCCACCTGTAGTCTCTGGTAATTTGTACCAGCGCTGCTGTAGATCTCTGAGGGGATGGTGAGGCAGCTAGATGTCGGGTCCCCTACAGGTGGGACTCTTCCCTCAGGTCGATGGTTATGGTGGGGTTGTGCAGGCATGCAATTAAATAACTCAGTCTCACACCGTCAGCGTCTCTCCATACCTTTTTACTTGTTAGATGGTAAGGCAGGTCCCAGGGAGGCTGATGGGGTTGATGGAGGATGAGTTTTGAGGCAACGGCTGAGCAAGGCAGGGGCCTCCTTTACTTTCCAATGATGATGAGTCCAACCAGCATAAAGCGTAGTTCACTCCTGAAACTTCAGCTATTTCAAAGCTGTACTGCCCGGTCAGTTTTGTGGTGGAGCCTTCCAGTGATGAAACTAGGTTCTTATATGCTTGGCCTAGCTCAAAGTTCCTATTCCACCTGACCCCTATTACGTACTGACACTTCAGGGGCTGCTTGCTGTTACCTAAGGTCCAGTAAGCCTCTGGATCTTCTACCACTATGCGTGCAGCTATAGTGATGCTTCGGTCTCCAGTGACCGGTGACAATGTGCAGGATACTTCAATCCTAAAGCACTTCTGATTTCCTTCCACTGTGCCTTTCGACTTGCTCAAACTCTCAATCTCAGCACTGACTAGGCTAAGGTGAACTGGCTCACCTGTACTAGCCTCCACTACTGTACTGTCTCTCTGAATCGACAGGAATCTTGGTGCTCCAGACAGGCACTCCTTCTCTCTCCCTTCACCTCAGGGACACTACTAGACTCTCTTGTGCTGAAAACCACACCCTCTACACCCCTGCTGGGTGTGTCCGAAGTATATGTGATGTCATGTAGAGCCCTTAACCGTTACCTCTCCACTCATCCTCCTGGTATTGTGTACCTTAAATACCAGGGCTACACATCACCACCATAGACAAATTCGTCTATGCTCCCCTTCCTGGGGCCCCCCTGTCCCGTTGTGTGGAACCCGCTACCCACCCCGGCTCGGGCCCTGTGGTGGGTCCGCAGCAAGGGAGCGGGGAGAGAAGAGTCTGCCCGGGTCTGGGTGCCATGTCTGGTGGTGGCAGCTCGGACTCAGGCAGCGATATGGAGAGTGTCGGTGCCGGTGTTGTTGATGGTGGTGGTGCTCGGGCCCAGTCCTCTGTGGCAGCGGGGGCTGGCCCGGCACCTGGAGTCGGTACAGCCAGAGCCGCATCTCTGGCGGCGAGAGCTGGGGTCTCTGGGCCCCCCACACGCGGATCCGCTCAGACTGGATCATTTTGGGGGTCCAGAGACCAAGAAAGGGCGCGGAGTCTGCCGTAAGGCAGCAAGTTAAAAAGTGCAAGCTGTTGGTCGCTCCCCTGGCGGTGTCCGCGGCAGGGTCGGGGTCCTCTGCGCGTCGATCCAATAAGGGGTCCGCGCCGGGGCCCCGCCGCCGCTGGGCGCCGAGGGGGAGTGGCCGACCTTGCCAAAAGCGAGTGGTGGGTACAAGAAGGCGGTGGTGGCCTGTGAGGGGGGCGTGTCCTCCTCAGCCGCTGTCCCACCCGCTATTGTCGCGTCTGGCGGGGGGGGCGTAGCCTTGCGGGCTGCTGCCTCACCCGCTATGACTGCGGCTGGCGGTGGGGGCGTGGCCTCGGCGGCCGCAGCTCCGCTCGCTGTGCTCACGGCTGGCGGGGGGAGCGTGGCCTTTCGGGCTTTCGCTCTACCCGCCATTGCCGTGACCAGCGGGAGGGGCGTGGCCTCGGCAGGCCCGCTGCCTTCTGTCCCACCCAAAACAATGCCCGAGAGAGCTGGCAAGGGGTTGCCGGGGTCCCCGGCCCGCTTACCTCCATCTGGTGGTGCGGGGGCTCCGGTGCCCCAAGAGAAGCCAGCACAGGTTTCCAGTGGGGGGCAGGGTGCAGAGGCAGAGCCTGTCCCTGCCCCAAATGTAACAACAGAAAAAAAAATGGAGCCAGAGAGCCGGGAAGTGCTGCTGCTCCTGAGCCCAGGCAGAGCTTACTAGGTGGGCTTTGTTCTGCGGCTCGTAAAGGGGCGGCAGTACTCCTGGGCAAAAACAATACGGGGCAGAGCACCAATCAGCCAGGGCCCCCAGCAGGTAAAAAACGAAACAGCAAGGAAAATAATATTGAAAATTCTGATGAATTGGCTGAGGTGAATGGTATGAGTGAGGTGAGTGACATGAGTGACGTGGATGTGGGAGTGAATGCGGAGGGAGTGAGTGTTGGTGAGGGAGGGGCTGGCCCATCTGGCCCCCAGCAGTGAGACCCCGTTCTTTTGCGGGGGTTGTGGCTGGGGCTCCGGGGGGTTCTCGGGGGGTCTCCTTGCCTCCGGACTCTGGGGACGGCGTTTTGCACTGCCGTTTTCTGGAGGCCCTTAAAAAAGGAGAGCGGTCGGTCAATGTAGAGGGAAGAGAGGTGGACTTGTCTTTCTGGTTGGAGAGACATGGCCTGGCCGCCTTCCAAGATAGAAGGGAGGGGGAAACCATTTGGTCCCTCCCGACAGCCGGGCAAGGGCCGGCCAGGAGGAATGTGGTCCGTCTTCGCTGGAGGGGCGGTGAAGCTTGCCCACCCAGGAGTAGGGTGGTGGAGCTCCTCCTGAAGATGGGCTTCAGGGCGATGGACATCTTTGCCCTGATCCATCCCTCGGCCACCCTATTCTTCGACATCAGTTTCGTTCGGCCGGAGGGGCTAGAGCTCTTCTGGTCTAATTACGAGCTGGTAAAGGGGGAGCCCGGATGCGAGGCTTCGCCGTACAGGCGTTGTCTCGCCAAAATGCCGTTAAGAGAGTGACCGTGGTGACTTGTAACGAGTCACTCTCCGGCGTTGACATCATGACGTGGCTTTCCCGTTATGGGGAAGTCACGGACGTCCCCAAAAAAATCGGGACGAGTTCGGTATCTGGTCGGGGGGCTGGACCTTCATGATGAAGTTGAAGGTCTCAGGGGGTACCGTCACCCACATCCCTTCCTCAGCGTTCCTAGGGAGGGACAGGATCCTGGTCTTCTACCAGGGGCAGCCGAAGGTCTGCCACAAGTGCGGTGATCCCCGCCACTTCAGCGCAAGCTGCAAGGTGCAGAAATGTGCCTTGTGTGGTGGGGTAGGTCATCTCGCCGCATCTTGCAAGGACATTCGGTGCCACCTGTGTGGTGACCTAGGTCACCCGTATAGCCGCTGCCCTCGCTCCTTTACCAATGCCGCTGCAGGCCCGGTGGGGGGAGACCGTGAGGGGGCAACCCCTGGCGGCGCGACCTCTGCTGTGGCAGGTGGTGGTGGCGGGAGAGGGGCTAAGGGGCCAGTGAGGAAGGACAAGGCCAATAGAGGTCCCTCTTACCAGAGGAGACAGGAAAATCGCCACGGGGGTGAGGGGCGGGGAGAGCCTCAGGCAACTGGGGTGATGCCTGCCCTCCCCTCTAGGCCGGTGGCCGGTGTCTCTGAGGCCCCGGGGGAGGAAGAGGTATGCGAGGAGATCAGGAGGTTGGAGAGGGAGGAAAACCTGGCTGACTCCGACAACTCCTCCCAGTATGAAAGTGTGGATGAGGAGGTCACGGATCAGCCTACAGTAGAGAAGGGTGATAAAAAGCGTACCGGAAGGAGGAAGAAGAAGGTGGTTAAGCCTTCCAAACCTCCTCCCCCGACCGTAAGTATGCCAACGGAAGGGCTCACCGGCTCCCCTCTGATCGCCCTCTCCAACCGGTACCAAGCCCTCGACGACCCTGCTGGGACGGAGGTCGGGGGCGAGGGGCCGGGGGCGCCATCTGGGGGGCTTTCAGGGGATGGCGGAGTCTGTCCCCCAGGGGACGCTGTTTCCTCTGGGGGGGACAGACCTGGAGCCCGGAGGCAAGGAGACCATGGGGATGGATACCTCGTCTTCCCTAAAACGGAAGGGATCAGACCCCTCTTCGGAGGGGAAAGATGGGAAAGACGGGGTGGGGAAGAAGAAGGCCATCTAACCCAATCACCCATGATGGCGGAACTCACCCTGTTGACTCTGGCGTCCATTAATGTCGCCAGTATTAAGTCAGATGCGGCCAGATTTGCGGCCTTTGATTTTTTCACCCGATTTGAGGCTGAAATTTTGTTTTTGCAAGAGACCGACTAACAGACATGGGGGCCATCCATAAAGCCAGGAGGGAGTGGAGGTGTGGGCCCTCATACTGGTCTCTTGCGGCCGAGCCGTATAGCGGGGTGGCGGTCCTTTTAAGACCGCGGAGGTGGAATGCCGACGGGTTATTGAGATAGAAATGGGGAGGTGCCTGGTCTTAGACGTTTTCATGAGGGGACAGGAGCTTCGCTCATAAACATCTATGGTCCACAATCCAAGTGGGACCGCAAATGTCTCTTCATGAAGATCAAGCCCTTTCTTTTTACGAGCCGGCAGGTGGTCTTCGGTGGGGATTTTAACACCATTACGAGATCCCGTGATAGGGGGGGCCCCGGAGGCCACCTGGCTTACGATAGTACAGCATTAAATAGTATAGCTAGCGAAGCTCGCCTGGTGGATGTCCACATCCGGCACACCCCAGGTCACGGGGGTTTCACCTTTCATAGAGGTAGCTGTAGGTCTAGGATAGATAGGTTTTTTTTGAAGGAGGATGCCATCTTTTCTGCAGTGTCCGCCGTTGAGGTGGAATTCTCCGATCACTGTTTAATTTTCTTTTCTCTGAATGTTACAGAGACGCCCCGGATGGGAAGAGGGCTGTGGAAGCTGAATTCATCCCTGTTGGAAGAAGCGGAAGTGAGACAGTCCTTTGAGGAATTTCTTCAGAGCCAGGTACCGCTTTTGGATCTCTGTAGCAGTAAGTCTGAGTGGTGGGAGATCTTCAAAGAGAGGGTGGCGGGGTTCTTCCGTCAGCTCTCGAGCCTCAGGAGTCTGAACAGGCACCGCTTGTATCAGGCTTTGAGGAGGAAACTCGAGCAGCTCGTCTCGACTGGGGGTGACCGTGAGGAGATCTCCAGGGTGAAGTCTTTGCTCAAGAGGTGTCAGTATGATAGGCACACATCTTTGGTTTTTGAGAGGGATTTCGGGAGGTACCGCTCGCCGACCCTTACAGAAACTGTAAGATGTCAGTGAATTGTAAGATGGTGACAGGACTGATCGACAGTAGGGTTCCTGAACCGATCCAAATCAGGGATCCTGGAGGTGGTCAGATCCTTCTACTCGCACCTCTTGGAAAAGAGGGATCTGGATCGAGACGGGATGTCGGCTTTCCTGGCTGAGACCATTCCTGAGCCAGGAGATGACCCCTCTCTTGATGTTTTGGTAGAGGCAATCAGGGAAGAGGAAGTGAGACTGGCCATTGATGGGCTTCGGCCCAAAGAATCGCCAGGTCCGGATGGCTTAACATCCGAGTTTTACAAGGCCTTTAGGGACTCCTTGGTCCCCCTCTTGACTGAGGTGTTTAATGAGTGCCTTTCCTCGGGTGCTCTTCCCAGCTCAATGAGGAGGTCAGCCCTGATTATCCTATCAAAGGGTAAGGACTCGTCCCGTATTGAGAACTGGCGTCCCATAGCGCTTCTCAATGTGGACCGGAAGGTTCTGGCAAAGGTGCTGTTTAATCGGCTGGTGAAGTTTGCACCCCAGCTCCTTTCGGGGGCTCAGCACTGCTCTGTTCCAGGCCGCAGTACTTTTAGTGCTGTGCTCGGTGTCCGAGAGGCAGTGGAGCAGGGCAGGGCGGGTCACTGGAAGGGGTACTTGCTGTCCTTAGATCAAGCAAAGGCCTTTGACCGGGTGAATCACGAGTACCTCTGGTCTGTCCTTTTGAGGTACGGTCTGCCTGGGAGGTTTGTAAATTGGTTAGAGACCTTATACCAGGGGGCTGAGACTTTTCCACTCGTGAACGGTTGGGTTGGTCACCCTTTTGAGGTGAGTTCCGGGGTCCGCCAGGGTTGTCCTCTGAGCCCACTTTTATACGTGTTCGCGATCGATCCCTTCTTGAGGAGGGTAGATCGTGGACCGTTGGTGGGAGTCGGGATGGACCGGGCGGAGCCGGGGGCCACTCTGAGGGTGGTAGCGTACGCTGACGACGTCTCCCTCTTTGTGTCCTCGAGAGAGGAGGCGGATTGGGTCATGTCTGAGGTCGAACGCTACTCGGAGGCGTCCGGGTCCATGATCAACCGGGAAAAGTGCGAAAGTCTCTGGCTGGGAGGGGGAGATCCTAGTTTTGATCTCCCGGACACCCTTCCAGGGCCCAGACCTCCGCCAAAATCCTAGGCATCGAATTTGGCCCGGGGACTACCCCCAGCAAAATTGGGAGGGCAGACTTAAGATCGCCGCCCAAAAGGTGGACCAGTGGAAGGGTTGGTCTTTAACCCTGATGGAAAGGGTCAACTTGGCCAAAGGCTTTCTGCTTCCCTTGTTAATATACCTGGGCAGTGTCTGCGTCTTGTCAGAGCCTCTCTGGACACGGGTCTATAGCCTTTTCTTCCAGCTGTTATGGGGGAACAGGCTTAACCTAATTAAGAGAGAGGTCACGTACCGCACGAGGAGACTAGGTGGGTTGGGTATGGTCAACCCGGTGGTGTTTCTGATTAACACCTTTCTTAAGATCAATGTTGCCAACCTCTATTTAGAGAGGGCTCCTCCGTGGGTATTCTCCTGCAGGGGTTGGTTATGTTTCGTAGTGAGGAGACATGAGGTAAAGGGAAGACACCAGAGCAGTTGGAATCATCGAGATTGCATACCCTGACTAACCACCACAACTAGAGGCAGCCGTGGAGCGTTCCTACGTTGGTCCTAGACGCCTCGTCACAGCCTGAGAAACTAACTACACCTAAAGATAGAATAGGAAAGCTATCTGCCCCGTAGCAGAACCCCAAAGATAATAGAAAGCCCCCAAACATGTAATGGCGGTTAAACAAAAGGAAATACTGACACAGAAAGAAAATAGTATGAGCAAACGCTGGGGCCCAAACTATCTAAATAGAAAAGGACAGGAAGGGTACTTACTGCAATCCCAGAAAACCCTGAAAAACACCAACAT
This sequence comes from Oophaga sylvatica, assembly GCA_033576555.1. NCBI lineage: Eukaryota > Metazoa > Chordata > Amphibia > Anura > Dendrobatidae > Oophaga > Oophaga sylvatica. The sequence continues at coordinate 82,135 of JARQOD010001627.1, forward strand.
ACTAATTTCAAAATCACCTGAGATCACACGACCTCTACCACCTAAATTAGTTCTCTGGTGTAACAAAAACAGCAGCCACTGAAAAAACTGCAAAAAGCAAAAGTACAAAACACAGTGGCTGGACTAAACTGAGAGGGCAAAAGCCCCCGGAGGGGACCCAGAAGGCCCCCACAGAAGTGCAGGACAAAATGCAAAAATATAGCAAAAACACAAAATAAGAAATTGTCTTATCTGATAGCAGGAGATGCAGACACGACACAGCAGGCTACAAGGGAAACTGGAAAGAAGGATTCAGACCAGAACAATTGATCACCGGCAACCCTGATGGGAAAATGATTCCCTTAAATAAGACCAATCAGTAACACCTGATTCCCAATCCTCACTAGTACCGCTTGTAACCACCAGAGGGAGCCTCTGCTCAGAACTCATCTCAAACCCATTCACAACAGTACCCCCCCCTTGAGGAGGGGTCACCGAACCCTCATTTGAGCAACCAGGTCGGTCAGGATGAGTTCTATGATACGCACGGATAAGTCTCCTAGCATGGATGTCCGAAGCAAACACCCAAGAATTATCTTCCTGACCATAACCTCTCCATTTAACCAAATACTGGAGTCTTCGTCTAGAAAAACGAGAATCCAATATTTTCTCAACCACATACTCCAGATTGCCCTCAACCAAAACAGGGTCAGGAGGCACAGCAGCAGGAACCACTGGCTCAACAAACCTCTTCAACAAGGACTTGTGGAACACGTTATGGATCTTAAATGTCCCTGGAAGAAGCAAACGAAAAGAAACAGGATTAATAATCTCCATGATCTTATAAGGTCCAATGAACCTAGGCTTAAATTTAGGAGATGCTACTCTCATAGGAATATTCTTTGAGGACAACCAGACCAAGTCCCCCACTTTAAACCGAGGACCATCAGTCCTATGCCGGTTAGCAAACCGCTGGGCCTTCTCCTGAGAGAGGGACAACCTCTCCACTACCTGGTCCCAAATCTGCTGCATACGCTCAACAACAGAGTCAACACCTGGACAGACAGAAGCCTCCGTCTGTCCTGAAGAAAATCGAGGGTGAAACCCAGAATTACAGAAAAACGGAGACATCAAAGTGGCAGAGCTAGCCCTATTATTAAGAGCAAACTCAGCCAAAGGCAAAAAAGAGACCCAGTCATCCTGATCAGCAGACACAAAGCATCTTAGATAAGTCTCCAATGTCTGGTTTGTTCTCTCAGTTTGACCATTGGTCTGAGGATGAAATGCCGAGGAGAAAGACAATTGAACACCCAGTTTAGAACAAAAAGTCCTCCAAAATCTGGAAACAAACTGGACTCCTCTGTCAGACACAATGTTCTCAGGAATGCCGTGTAAACGAACCACGTGCTGAAGGAACAACGGCACCAATTCAGAGGAGGAAGGCAACTTAGGTAATGGCACAAGATGTATCATTTTGGAAAACCTATCACAAATTACCCAGATGGTGGTCATTCTCTGAGAAACAGGAAGATCGGAAATGAAATCCATAGAGATATGGGTCCATGGTCTCTTGGGCACAGGCAATGGCATCAACAAACCACTAGAGCGAGAGCAAGGCTTGGAGCGAGAGCAAGTCCCGCAGGACTGCACAAATTCCCTGACATCGCGAGACAAGGTAGGCCACCAAAAGGACCGACTAACCAAGTCTCTGGTACCAAAAATTCCGGGATGCCCAGCCAATGCGGAACAATGAATCTCAGACATCACACTCTTTTTCCATTGGTCCGGGACAAACAATTTTCCAACAGGGCAGCGCTCGGCCTATCCTCCTGACACCCCTCCAGAGCAAGTCTCAAATTAGGCGAGATGGCGGAAAGAACTACACCCTCCTTCAAAATAACAGAGGGATCAGATAGCTCAGGAGAGTCCGCAAGGAAACTCCTCGAGAGGGCATCCGCCTTAACATTCTTAGTGCCAGGAAGAAAGGAAACCACAAAATTAAAACGTGTGAAAAACAAGGCCCACCTGGCCTGTCTAGGATTGAGTCGCTTGGCAGATTCCAGATAGACCAGATTCTTATGGTCCGTAAGGACCACCACCTGATGTTTGGCTCCCTCCAGCCAATGTCTCCACTCTTCAAAAGCCCACTTCATGGCCAATAACTCCCGATTACCCACGTCATAATTACGTTCAGTAGGAGAAAATTTTCGAGAGAAAAAGGCACAAGGGTTACTTTTAGAGGTCTCTGGATCTTTTTGGGACAAAACGGCACCTGCCCCAATTTCAGAGGCATCAACCTCCACCTGAAATGGCAGAGAAACATCAGGCTGCCGTAGAACAGGAGCAGAAGTGAATCTCTGCTTAAGTTCCTGAAACGCAGAGACTGCCTCAGGAGGCCAATTCACCACATCAGAACCCTTTCTGGTCAAATCAGTTAATGGTTTAACAATAACAGAGAAATTACCAATAAATTTACGATAAAAATTGGCAAAACCCAAAAATCTCTGAAGAGCCTTTAATGAAGTAGGTTGGACCCAATCACAGATGGCCTGAACCTTGACCGGGTCCATTTCAATAACAGATGGGGACAAAATGAATCCCAGAAATGAGATCTTCTGTACGCCAAAAAGACACTTTGATCCCTTCACATACAGAGCATTCTCTCTCAAAATCTGGAATACAGTTCGAACATGTTTCACATGAGAGTCCCAGTCATTAGAAAAAATCAAGATATCATCCAAATAAACAATCAGAAACTTGTCCACAAAATCCCTGAAAATGTCATTCATGAAGGACTGGAAGACGGAAGGAGCATTAGTGAGCCCAAAGGGCATCACAAGGTACTCAAAATGCCCTTCAGGGTGTTAAATGCCGTCTTCCATTCATCCCCGTGCTTAATGCGAATAAGGTTATACGCCCCCCTGAGGTCAAGCTTGGTAAACCAAGTAGCGTTTTTCACCCTGGAAAACAGGTCAGAAATCAAGGGTAACGGGTATTGATATTTCACAGTAATATTGTTCAAGAGACGATAATCAATACACGGCCTTAATGAACCATCTTTTTTGGCCACAAAGAAAAAACCGGCACCTAAGGGTGAAGAGGATGGTCTGATATGACCCTTCTCCAATGATTCCTTGATATAAGACCGCATAGCGTCATGTTCAGGTACAGACAAGTTAAAGAGGCGACCCTTAGGGAATTTACTACCTGGCACTAATTCAATAGCGCAGTCATAGCTCCTATGGGGAGGTAAGGATGCAGATTTACTTTCGCTAAACACATCAGAAAAATCAAACAAAAAGTCAGGAACATCCTCAGCCTGGGGGGAGGCAGAAAAAACAGGAGTGTTGGTATTAACACATTGGCAGCCCCAACTGGTTACAGACACAGATTTCCAATCCAAAACAGGATTATGAGACTGTAACCAAGGGAAACCCAGCACGATAATGTCATGCAGATTATATAGAACCAAAAATTTGCAGCACTCCTGGTGATCAGGTTCAACCCTCATTATCACCTGAGTAGAAAACTGGGGTTTATTCTCAGCCAAAGGGGTAGAATCGATCCCCAGTAGGGGAATAGACTTCTGTAGGGGTATCAAGGGAAATCCACAACGTTTAGCAAAATCATAATCCATCAGGTTAATAGCTGCTCCAGAATCAACGAAAGCCTGAGCAGAAAATGAGGACAGAGAGCATATCAGAGTGACAGTTAATAAAAACTTAGTCTGAACACTACCCAAGACAACTGAGCGTGCAAAACGTCTTCCCCGCTTAGGGCAGACTGAAATAGCATGAGAGGCATCACCACAGTAGAAACATAACCCATTGCGCTTTCGAAACTCATGACGCTGTGCCCCAGACACCACTCCATCACACTGCATGGGCTCAGCAGCTGGCTCACAAGGCAACACCACTCCACGCATACTTCTCCGCTCACGCAAACGTCTGTCAATTTGAATCGCTAATGACATAGAATCATTGAGACCAGAGGGGACAGGGAATCCCACCATAACATCCTTTACATTATCCGACAGACCCTTCCGGAAAAGGGCCGCCAAAGCGTCGTCATTCCATTTGGTCAGGACTGCCCACCTACGGAATCTCTGACAGTATAACTCAGCGTCATCAAGCCCCTGATTTAATGCCAACAAGGCTTTTTCAGCTTGATCAGTGACATTAGGCTCATCGTACAATAACCCCAAAGCCTGAAAAAATACATCAACATCACTCAAAACAGGATCCCCAGGTGTGAGGGAAAAAGCCCAATCCTGAGGATCGCCGCGCAGGAGAGAGATGATAATTTGAACCTGCTGCGCTGCGTTTCCTGAGGACTTAGATTTTAAGGCAAGAAACAATTTACAATTATTTTTGAAATTCTGAAACTTAGCTCGATCCCCTGAAAACAAATCTGGCATGGGGATCCTAGGTTCCACAACAGGCAACCTAGCAAGATAGATAGCAATACTCCGAACCTCAGTGGCAAGCTGATCCACACGGCCAGACAACTGTGCAAACTCCATTGGGAGAAAAGATCCTCCCCAGCACCCAGAGATACAGAGGAAAAAAAAAAAAAAAAAAAATGCAACAAACAGAAAAATATCTTGACAACTTTTCTTCCTTCAAAATATTTTTTTTTTTCTTTTTCCCTTCTGTGAGTACCATACAATTTTTAGGCCGGTGATACTGTTATGTTTCGGTAGCTGAGGAGTGCAGGTAAAAAAGGAAATACACCAGAGCAGTTGGAATCTATGAGATTGCAGTACCCTGACTAACCACCACAACTAGAGGCAGCCGTGGAGCGTTCCTACGTTGGTCCTAGACGCCTCGTCACAGCCTGAGAAACTAACTACACCTAAAGATAGATATAGGAAAGCTATCTGCCCCGGAGCAGAACCCCAAAGATAATAGAAAGCCCCCAAACATGTAATGGCGGTTAGACAAGAGGAAATACTGACACAGAAAGAAAATAGTATGAGCAAACGCTGGGGCCCAAACTATCTAAATAGAAAAGGATAGGAAGGGCACTTACTGCAATCCCAGAAAACCCTGAAAAACACCAACTCTACTAATTTCAAAATCACCTGAGATCACACGACCTCTACCACCTAAATTAGTTCTCTGGTGTAACAAAAACAGCAGCCACTGAAAAAACTGCAAAAAGCAAAAGTACAAAACACAGTGGCTGGACTAAACTGAGAGGGCAAAAGCCCCCGGAGGGGACCCAGAAGGCCCCCACAGAAGTGCAGGACAAAATGCAAAAATATAGCAAAAACACAAAATAAGAAATTGTCTTATCTGACAGCAGGAGATGCAGACACGACACAGCAGGCTACAAGGGAAACTGGAAAGAAGGATTCAGACCAGAACAATTGATCACCGGCAACCCTGATGGGAAAATGATTCCCTTAAATAAGACCAATCAGTAACACCTGATTCCCAATCCTCACTAGTACCGCTTGTAACCACCAGAGGGAGCCTCTGCTCAGAACTCATCTCAAACCCATTCACAACAGGGTTGGTTTCGGCCTTTCTTCCAGGAATGGGAGACAGGAGGGCAGGTGAAGGACCTGCGCACACCGCACGGACATCTCCCGGCTTATGCTACCCCGGTTCTGAAGGTGATCCGCCGGTGGGGTCTGGGAATGTGGGAAATCAGGACCATGTCGAGGAAATTCCTTGACAGCAGGGTTCTGTTGACCCATTTCCAGAAGCCCCTGGTGCTCAAGGATTGCCCAGGCCGGGATCTGGAGGTTGGGCTTGGGTTATTAAATTCCAAGCGGATCCCCTTGAAGTTTTGGGACTTGGCCTGGCGCTGCTTCCATGGGAGGCTGTATGTAAGGGACAACCTGAAGTGCAGGAGCTCCGATGATCGGGGTTGTCCCCGTGAGGAGTGTGGCGACATGTTGGAAAGCATGGAGCATTTCCTCCTTCGGTGTCCCTTTAATACAGGGGTCTACAACAGGGTGGGTGCTTCCATAGGCTGGCCTAGGCTGGCGTCCCTTTCTTATCCGGAGTGGGCTTATGGGGCATTCAGATCCCTGGGTGGCCGAGAACGGAGCACTTTATTCCTGGTTAGTGTAGTCATTAGGTTCCACACTTGGAGTGCACGGTGTTTAGTTTCCACGCAGCGGAAAGTCCTCCCCCAGGATGAGGTGCTTAGAAACATCTTGGGTGACCTGGGAAGGTGCGCTCTTTGGAGTTCGAGAGGCTGGGCGCGAGGAGGGCCTCTTGGCTTTGGAGGGGTTTCTCCTTTAACGTGCCTTAGGGAGAGCTGGTCTGTGTGAGATTGTTGGTAGGGTAAGATAAGGTGGTGTGGGTGTTGAGGGAGAGAAAAGTAGGGTCAGATAGGGACAGGGAGGGCCAGTTTAGGGATAGCTAGATAGTTAGTTTTGATAAGCTAGGTAGAGTAGGGATAGGTAGGGGCAGGTAGGGATAGTTAGGGTCAGTTTCTTTTCTTTTAGGGGCAGATTTAGTTGGTGAGGGACAGGGTGCGTGTGTTGGTGGTTAGGGACGGGGCCTCTTAGGACTCCAGTTTCCCGGTGGTGGGCTGGTGTGTGGCACATTTAGCTTTTTGTTTTGTAAATTCAGGAAATAATGGATATTGGGCTTGCAGGCGCTGAACTTGGGCCTTGCAAGTTATGTGGTCAGTGTACAGTGTAAATGTTTATAATGTTGTGGTTTAAGCAAAGTGTGGTTAATGTAATGTAATGTGGGTAAAGTAATGTAATGTAGTGTTTTGTGTGGTAGGTCTGTTAATGTAATGTTTTGTATATAAGTGTAAATAGTTATATGTTTGGGGGGGTATAGTTTAGGTTGGGTGGGGTGTTTGTGTGGGGGAGGGCATGGAACCTGCCATGGACCCGAAAAATTTTCTAAGGGCATAAACTTTCATGGACCCATCAAGTTTGCTGTGAAAAGGGCATGAACTCATGGACCTGTGGTGTGGTGAGGGAAAAAAAAAAAAAAAAAAAAAAAAAAATTAAAAAAAAAAAAAAAAAAAAAAAAATTCCATATCTTAGTGTATATAGTAGCGTTTATATATAGGTTGTGTTGTATGTATGGCCAGGTGAGGCCTTTTTTCTTTTTTTTTGGGGGAGGTGCGTGATTGTGTGTCAGTGTGAGTGTGTGTGCATGTTTCTTTTATGTCTTATATTTAATTTTGTTTAATGATAATGTCCCTGCTGGGGGTCCTTTGGAGCTGCAATAGTTCTGAATGAGAGAAAGGACTAAGGACTCTGGACTTTTTGGTTTAATTTTGTTTTGAAGCTGGTTTCTTTGTTTTCTGTTATTTATCTTAGCAATGTTCATTTATGTACAGTTAGAAATGTATTATGGTATGTATTGTTTATATTTTTTATAATAAAAAGAGCTACAGGAAGGGGCGGAGCTTGACGTGTGCTCGGTGTCTGCAGCTGCTTGGAAAGATCTCTGCAAAGGAAGGATTTTTTTTTTCCCTGGTCCACCTGCCTGCCTTCCCACAGAGAGACACTTATCCCTGGGACCGTGCGCCGGCTCCCACCCTCCAGCAAGGCGGCTGGGGTGGGAGGCCTCACATACCAGCAGGAGGCCATACCATCTAGCCGGTCCCAGGGGAGATGGCGAGGAAAAAGCCCTCGGGGGGCCGCAAGACCCCAGGAACCAAGACCCCCGAGGCTGGGACCGTGGTGGTTACTCCTTCCGGAGGAGGAGTAGGAGAGGCGGCCAGCGGAGGTGCGGTGGTGGAGCCCCCCAACATCTGGGGCTCCAAGGCAGCGGGGGAGCCTGTCACCACCTATGGCTCCCGCATCCACGCGCACCTCTGCGAATACGAGGAGGCCGCCAAACAGCTAAGGAGACTCCGGGAGGAGTTGAAGGGAGCACGCATCATGGCGAAGAACAAGCTCCCTGCCTCAAGGAGAGCAGAGGTCACCGCCACGGTGCAGAGGCTGAAGGGGTCAATTACAGATCTGGAAAACCGGACGGCAGAGATCCTGGCTGGGAGCGGCCCTTTCGAGGAGAAGCTCAAAAACGATGACCGGTTCAGGGCCCTGACCGGTGGTTCTCCTGGGGGTCAGGAGGCGCCAGCCAGGTGGAGGAGGAGAAGGAGGAAAATGGCGGCTGTGAGGTATCTGCGCCAGTCCCACCTGAAGACCTGGTGAGTGTAAACGCCCAGGTATCATGCAGCGGGATAGCCCCCGAGCAAGTGGCCCTCCCACCGGACTCCAGTAATTCGGAGGAAAGTGGGAGCGAGGGGGAGGATGGCGGGAGTGGTATCAGCAGTGAGGGGGCTGCCTCATCCTGCAACAAGTGCGGCAGATCGAGTCCCCAGCACGGTTTGGAGAGCTGTTGTTTGGGGATGAGATCTGCGAGGATGGGGCAACCGGGAAGGGGAAGAAAAGAAAAAAAAAAAGCCAGAGTCACCACCATAGACAAATTCGTCTATGCTCCCCTTCCTGGGGCCCCCCTGTCCCGTTGTGTGGAACCCGCTACCCACCCCGGCTCGGGCCCTGTGGTGGGTCCGCAGCAAGGGAGCGGGGAGAGAAGAGTCTGCCCGGGTCTGGGTGCCATGTCTGGTGGTGGCAGCTCGGACTCAGGCAGCGATATGGAGAGTGTCGGTGCCGGTGTTGTTGATGGTGGTGGTGCTCGGGCCCAGTCCTCTGTGGCAGCGGGGGCTGGCCCGGCACCTGGAGTCGGTACAGCCAGGGCCGCATCTCTGGCGGCGAGAGCTGGGGTCTCTGGGCCCCCCACACGCGGATCCGCTCAGACTGGATCATTTTTGGGGGTCCAGAGACCAAGAAAGGGCGCGGAGTCTGCCGTAAGGCAGCAAGTTAAAAAGTGCAAGCTGTTGGTCGCTCCCCTGGCGGTGTCCGCGGCAGGGTCGGGGTCCTCTGCGCGTCGATCCAATAAGGGGTCCGCGCCGGGGGCCCCGCCGCCGCTGGGCGCCGAGGGGGAGTGGCCGACCTTGCCAAAAGCGAGTGGTGGGTACAAGAAGGCGGTGGTGGCCTGTGAGGGGGGCGTGTCCTTCTCAGCCGCTGTCCCACCCGCTATTGTCGCGTCTGGCGGGGGGGGCGTAGCCTTGCGGGCTGCTGCCTCACCCGCTATGACTGCGGCTGGCGGTGGGGGCGTGGCCTCGGCGGCCGCAGCTCCGCTCGCTGTGCTCACGGCTGGCGGGGGGAGCGTGGCCTTTCGGGCTTTCGCTCTACCCGCCATTGCCGTTACCAGCGGGGGGGGCGTGGCCTCGGCAGGCCCGCTGCCTTCTGTCCCACCCAAAACAATGCCCGAGAGAGCTGGCAAGGGGTTGCCGGGGTCCCCGGCCCGCTTACCTCCATCTGGTGGTGCGGGGGCTCCGGTGCCCCAAGAGAAGCCAGCACAGGTTTCCAGTGGGGGGCAGGGTGCAGAGGCAGAGCCTGTCCCTGCCCCAAATGTAACAACAGAAAAAAAAATGGAGCCAGAGAGCCCGGGAAGTGCTGCTGCTCCTGAGCCCAGGCAGAGCTTACTAGGTGGGCTTTGTTCTGCGGCTCGTAAAGGGGCGGCAGTACTCCTGGGCAAAAACAATACGGGGCAGAGCACCAATCAGCCAGGGCCCCCAGCAGGTAAAAAACGAAACAGCAAGGAAAATAATATTGAAAATTCTGATGAATTGGCTGAGGTGAATGGTATGAGTGAGGTGAGTGACATGAGTGACGTGGATGTGGATGTGGGAGTGAATGCGGAGGGAGTGAGTGTTGGTGAGGGAGGGGCTGGCCCATCTGGCCCCCCAGCAGTGAGACCCCGTTCTTTTGCGGGGGTTGTGGCTGGGGCTCCGGGGGGTTCTCGGGGGGTCTCCTTGCCTCCGGACTCTGGGGACGGCGTTTTGCACCGCCGTTTTCTGGAGGCCCTTAAAAAAGGAGAGCGGTCGGTCAATGTAGAGGGAAGAGAGGTGGACTTGTCTTTCTGGTTGGAGAGACATGGCCTGGCCGCCTTCCAAGATAGAAGGGAGGGGGAAACCATTTGGTCCCTCCCGACAGCCGGGCAAGGGCCGGCCAGGAGGAATGTGGTCCGTCTTCGCTGGAGGGGCGGTGAAGCTTGCCCACCCAGGAGTAGGGTGGTGGAGCTCCTCCTGAAGATGGGCTTCAGGGCGATGGACATCTTTGCCCTGATCCATCCCTCGGCCACCCTATTCTTCGACATCAGTTTCGTTCGGCCGGAGGGGCTAGAGCTCTTCTGGTCTAATTACGAGCTGGTAAAGGGGGAGCCCGGATGGCGAGGCTTCGCCGTACAGGCGTTGTCTTGCCAAAATGCCGTTAAGAGAGTGACCGTGGTGACTTGTAACGAGTCACTCTCCGGCGTTGACATCATGACGTGGCTTTCCCGTTATGGGGAAGTCACGGACGTCCCCAAAAAAAATCGGGACGAGTTCGGTATCTGGTCGGGGGGCTGGACCTTCATGATGAAGTTGAAGGTCTCAGGGGGTACCGTCACCCACATCCCTTCCTCGGCGTTCCTAGGGAGGGACAGGATCCTGGTCTTCTACCAGGGGCAGCCGAAGGTCTGCCACAAGTGCGGTGATCCCCGCCACTTCAGCGCAAGCTGCAAGGTGCAGAAATGTGCCTTGTGTGGTGGGGTAGGTCATCTCGCCGCATCTTGCAAGGACATTCGGTGCCACCTGTGTGGTGACCTAGGTCACCCGTATAGCCGCTGCCCTCGCTCCTTTACCAATGCCGCTGCAGGCCCGGTGGGGGAGACCGTGAGGGGGCAACCCCTGGCGGCGCGACCTCTGCTGTGGCAGGTGGTGGTGGTGGGAGAGGGGCTAAGGGGCCAGTGAGGAAGGACAAGGCCAATAGAGGTCCCTCTTACCAGAGGAGACAGGAAAATCGCCACGGGGGTGAGGGGCGGGGAGAGCCTCAGGCAACTGGGGTGATGCCTGCCCTCCCCTCTAGGCCGGTGGCCGGTGTCTCTGAGGCCCCGGGGGAGGAAGAGGTATGCGAGGAGATCAGGAGGTTGGAGAGGGAGGAAAACCTGGCTGACTCCGACAACTCCTCCCAGTATGAAAGTGTGGATGAGGAGTCACGGATCAGCCTACAGTAGAGAAGGGTGATAAAAAGCGTACCGGAAGGAGGAAGAAGAAGGTGGTTAAGCCTTCCAAACCTCCTCCCCCGACCGTAAGTATGCCAACTGAAGGGCTCACCGGCTCCCCTCTGATCGCCCTCTCCAACCGGTACCAAGCCCTCGACGACCCTGCTGGGACGGAGGTCGGGGGCGAGGGGCCGGGGGCGCCATCTGGGGGGCTTTCAGGGATGGCGGAGTCTGTCCCCCAGGGGACGCTGTTTCCTCTGGGGGGGGGACAGACCTGGAGCCCGGAGGCAAGGAGACCATGGGGATGGATACCTCGTCTTCCCTAAAACGGAAGGGATCAGACCCCTCTTCGGAGGGAAAGATGGGAAAGACGGGGTGGGGAAGAAGAAGGCCATCTAACCCAATCACCCTGAGGCGGAACCACCCCGTTGACTCGGGGTCCATAAATTTCCCCGTTTAAGTCAGAGGCCCGGCCCGATTTGCGGCCTTTGATTTTTTCCCCCGATTTGAGGGTAAATTTTGTTTTTTCAAAGACCCGCAACAACATGGGGTCATCCATAAGCCGGAGGGGGGAGGTGGGCCCCCAACTGGTCTCTGCGGGAGCCCTAAAAAGCGGGGGGGCTTCCTTTTT